>PVHP010014596.1:0-38818 GCA_004024765.1 Zapus hudsonius
TCCTCTTGCTTTTGCATCTGCTGGTGTGGTTATTGGAGTTTTGGGGTACGCTCTCCTGAGAGAGACCTTGGGGAGTCTTTCAGACCCTAAACCTCTGGGCTCCCTGGAAAGCCATAGTGAACCCTGTGTTCTCACCCAAGTGGTGCTGAAAATAGGTGACAGTTCCAGGTGACAGTTTCTCCGTAGCTGCCACCATCGAACTCACGTACTTCCCGCCACTCGGGGCTAAGCAAGCCCCTCAACTTATGCAAATTAGGCATTCACAGGTTGCTAGCCCCTGCCTATCCACTTGTGAGGCACCCACAGACCACCCTTCCCCAACCAATCCTCTTGCTCTACCCCGCCTCTAATTTTCCTGGCTTCTCCTCTCTACAAATATGACGTCTCCACATACAATAAATGATATCTGCCCGTCCCACCCATGGTGCCTGTATCCCAAGAGTTTCTTTCTCTCGTCTCTCGTCTACTTGCGTTCTGCCAAAACGACACCCGGCCTTCAAACTTTTCTTATAAAGCTAGTAATACATCGGTGCCATAACCAGAAAAGGATATTGTAAAAGACAAAAAAGATGGATTAACTTCATTTATAAACACAAATGCAAAAAATCTTAAAAATAATATATGCTTATTTTACATATGCTGGAAAGCAAACTTTATCCATTTGAATGAGAAATCATAAAGTTAATGCAATTCTCCACATTAACAAAGTAAAAGAAAAATGTGAAATAATCTCAAGGGTATGAGCATCTGATAAAACTCACTGATAACCAAAATTTATCAAATGAGGGATAGAAGGAAATTTCCTTAAATATGTAAAGGGAAGATGATAAAAATCTTTGGAAATAAAAATATGCCTGAGGGCATGCAAAAGTCAGAAAGGGGTGAATAAAGAGAAGCTAAAAAACAAGTTCCTGAAGAAAAAAAGTTCTGAATCAAAGGAACATTATTCTTAATTACAGAAATGTGATCAAGAGTGTCTGTGTGCCTGTAACTACTTTAAGAGCACTGTGGATTTAAAAAAAAGGGAGCAAAGTATCAGCAGAGCCTCTGATGGTCCTCTCCTTTAAGAAGATGGATTCAAACAGCTACCTGTGTGTGGAAGTAACTTCTGAAGAGCAAAGGAACATGGTCAGAGATGACAAGACCTAGGTTTAGTGCAGAAATAAGAGAAAACACTTTAGAGAGAGTGGGAAAGGTTAGATTCTGTAGCCTGAAATTATACATGGAAACAAACCTCTGGCCATGTCTGTGAACACTTTTCTAGACTTGATTAGCTGAGGTGACAAGACCCATCCTAACTGGGTAGCACCATCCCATGGGCTGGGTGCCTGAGCTTTATAAAAAGGACAAAGCTAGCTAAGCATTCAGTGTTTGTCACTCTCTACCTTCTCCCTGTCACTCTGACACCAGTTTCCTCTTCCTGCCATGTTTTCCTTGACAGGATGGGCTTCACCATGAAACTGTGAGCCAAAATATACTCTCCATCCCTAAGCTGCTTCTGCTCATGTATTTTGTCCCAGCAATGAGAGAGTAACTGCTACACTTCGTCTGCACTGTGAAAACACTCTACTTCATAACATACAATGGTCTTGAACCTGAGCCGAGGTATTTGAGGTGGCAGTTGTCCATGCTGCGTGACGTGGCGGATTGCACAGTACAAAGAGTGTGTTGTATGTTCTGAACCAATGTTGCAGAGAAGTGGCACAAGATGACTTCTGTGAATGCGGCCAGAAATACCTCAGATTCTTTATGTGTATTAGTCTTAATTAATTTTTGGTTGTTGTGCATTCAGAAACCTTTTACTGCCTCACATTTAAGAAGCTGGTGTAGAGTAGGTGGGAGTTAACTGGCAGAGGTAGTCACTAGAGGTAGTCACTTGGAAGCTATGCCTGGCCCACGGTCCTAACCCTTCCTAATTGCTGCTATGTGAGCAGCGGCAGCTGCAATATGCCAAAGGCAGACAGCCACTCAGTCATGGCAACCCCCTGGGATGGACGCTGACCCTGAAACTGTAAGCTCAAATCTTTTCTCCCACACATTTTTTTCTGTGACATTTTTATTGTCACAGTGACAATTAAAAGTGAGTAATATAATCAATAAGTGTAAAATAAATATATGACTCATAGTAATCACAACATCCTATAGTAAATACATATAAAAACATAAAAATTAGCTGGGTGTGGTGGTGCACACCTTTAGTCCACTTGGGAGGCAGAGGTAGAAGAATCCACGTGAGTTTGAGGCCAGCCTGAGACTACAGAGTGAATTCCAGGTCAGCCTGAGCTAGACAGATACCCTACCTCATAAAACTAAACAAAACAAAAAAAAAACAAAAAAATTTAAAAAAAATAAAAATTAAAGGACCCAAACATGTAAGTAGAAGAAAATCACTTAGCCACCAAAGAAGGTAGGAGGATCACTGTGAGTTCAAGGTCAGCCTGAGACTACACAGTGAATTCCAGGTCAGCCTGGCCTAGAACGAACCCTCCCACAAAAAAAAAAAAAAAAAGTAAGAGGAAGAAAAGAACAAATGATCTGGAAAACAGTAATTTCCCTGAATACATATAATTAAATTCTCCAGTCAAAAGACAGAAAATGACTGGATGAATTTTAAACAATAAAGACCAAACTATATTTTGTCTACAAGACACTCACTTGTAAAGCTGAAACTAAACTAAGAATGAAGGACTAGAAATGGATATTCCAAACAAACAGAAGTTAAAAGAGAATAAGAGTAACTAAAGTTAGATAAAATAGTAAAAACTTCAGAAAAGACAAAAGTATCATAACAATGACAAAGAGGTCAATTCACAAGAGAATATAACAATTGTAAATATATACGCAATAAACACCGGAGCAACGCTTATGAAGGAAGAGATAAGAGTAATATAGCAATACCAGGGGACTTTCAAGACCCCACTTTCTGCCGGGTGTGGTGGCGCACGCCTTTAATCCCAGCACTCGGGGGGCAGAGGTAGGAGGATCACCATGAGTTCAAGGCCACCCTGAGACTACAGAGTGAATTCCATGTCAGCCTGGACTAGAGTGAGACCCTACCTCAAAAAAAAAAAAAAAAGATCCCACTTTCAGAAGTGGACAGAACGTACAGACAGAGGGTCAATAAGCACTAGACTTCAACTACACTCTAGCCCAAAATGAACTTAAAAGACATGTACATAACGTTCCAGAACATTCTTAGGGGCACAAGGAATAATTTTCAGGAGAGATTATGTGTGAGGTTAGAGACTGAAATCATAGCGAGGATCTTTTCGGGCCACTAGGTATAAAACTGGGATAACTTAAGCAGCACTAAATCAGACCCCTATCTCGCCCGCCAAGGCTCAGGGAGGATTGTGAAAGAGGGGGCAGAAAGCTTGTAAGAGCCTCAGTCAGGGTGAGTGGGAACAGCCCGAGACACCACGTTTCCCTGGCTCTGAAGAGACTGACTGAGGCCTTCTGGTCCCCACAATGAATAGCAATAACCCCATGGAAGACCCTCAGCAGAATTGGGGCAGGGGCGAGGAGGTCTATGTATGCAGCCTTTTTGTTTTAAAAAAAAATCAGTCAATTTAAAAAAAAGAAAGAAAAAAGATAAAACAGGGAAAGGAAGTGGAAAGTGATATGAGATGCAGATATAGATGGAAGATCGGAGAAAATTTCTCAAGAAGTGATATTTAATCAAGAACAAAAATAAGGGGCTGGGGAGATGGCTCAGTGCGTAAAAGTACAAGCATGAGGACCTAATTTCATCTAAGTTGGATTCCCCAGTACCAACATACGCATCTTGGCATAGCCATGCGCATCTGTAGCCCCCAGAACTTTGGAGAGTGCAGAGACAAGAGAATCACTGGGCTTGCTGGTCAGCCAGTCTCTCACTGAGACAGAACCTGTCACTGAATCCAGAACTTTCTCAAGGAAGCATGCAGATGAGTGATGGAGAAGGACACCTGATATTTTCTTCTGGCCTTTGCACATGTGTGCATGGAGCACACAGATATGTATGTACCACACACACATATCACACACACATATACATGCATGCAAACAGACAGTAATACCGCTTGGGAATTTTCCGAGGAGGATATTTATGCATAGTATTGATTGTATATCTTAAAATTTTAATCTAATCTGAAATAGTCTGATGAAAAAGGAAATTTTCAAAGACTTACTTCCAATAGAGCTGCATTTTTTTCCTCGACTGCAGATCGTATGAGGTTGTGGCTCGTTTGAATGATGCTGTCCACATATGGTAAGCACTGTGATTGGTAGTCCAAACTCAAAACAGAGAAAATACCAATGCGTTTCTCAACAGGCATGGTTACAATATGTGTAAAGTAGTTTCTGAATTTGTGAAGTATATTTTTAAACTCTCGTGAGGTGAAGTCTCTAATAGATGATATTTTCATACTTATGAATTGGGCCTTTTCTATCATTTTACAATACTTCAGAAACTTGGAGCTGTAAACATTGGTGATGCCCATTGAGTTACCGATAATAGTCAGGAGACTCACAATCTGTAAATGAAAATGTTAAAAAAAAATCACACAGAATTTATATTAAGAGAGAAAAAATATGGTCCAGTTAGGTTAATAATTTCCATTACATAACAGGCTTACTACAATTCATTTTGTTTAGAATGCCTATTAAGTATCAAAATATGTTGGAAATATAAGAGTTTAAGAAATGCAGAGGACTAACACAACCTTTCTGCAAAGGCTTTCTTTGATCACCACTTAACTCTGTAATTAAGATGTTGTTTTGGGCCATGTGTTATTACCTGTCACCATGTTCTATATGTAGCCCTAGAGAACATATATTATGTGACCTCAACCAATTCCCAACACAGCTAATTTAAAAAGAGTAGAATCTAGACCTCAGCTGAGTCAGTTGCATCTCTTGTGAATTTAGACAAAATACATAGTTAGGTGGTGGAAGGGTTAGGGGATGGCTAGTCATTGTGCGGGCAAGCCAATGTTGGAAATGAGACATAAAAGAGAAGTCTCATTTTCACAATGGAAGTTGAAAAAAAAACACTGCGTTCAAAAACTATGGGGAGCTAAGCAAGAATGATTCTCTGATTATCATAAATAGGAGTGTATTAATTTTTCCAATAAATTACTTTCATCAAATGCTTTTAGTGGGGGTCTGTTCTCTAATCAAACACTTGAAAAGATGTACTGTCTCTAAACTTACTTTGTTCTGGTAGTCAGAATCCATTTCAAAAAGGATATGATAGTCTGGCCATCGGGGCTGCTTCATATATTTTACAACACTTCTTGTCTCATTAGGTAACTCCGTTACTGAAACGAATTCAATCAAAGTCGACAGGCGAGGATCTTTGTGAAGAGGAGTAATTGTGGCTAAAACACATAATTCAAAAGTTCATATTTTCAGAAGTTTCATAGAAAGCAACACTTTAAAATTATTCATAACATCTAGAGCTGTTGAAAACCGAGGCTAATTGGCTTTAATGAGTAGATAGTATTCGATATTACTAGATGGAGCTTAAAGATAAGTATACAGGTTGTGATGGTTAGGCTTTGTTGTCAACTTGATCTTGTTAATTACCTTGGGTGTGTCTCAGGATATTTATAGGAAGGCAGCCTCTCAGTAGGGGGAAGGATGTAAGGAAGGTCAGGAGAGCTAGAAGTAAACATCCTTTCCTGTGTGAGCAGTGCAGGAAGGAAATTTCAGACTCAGGAAGCCATTAAGTCTGGGATAGGGTTGCAAGACCTTGCCCTAAGGCTATATAAGGGGAAGGACAGTTCTCTCCCTTAGCCCCCCTTGCCTATTTGCTGTTGTGTGTGTGATGTTGTTGATGGGCTTTTCTCTCTGCTTGGACCTGTGAAAGGGGAACAGCCTCATTCACTGTGTTGGAACTTCCCCTGGATCTGTAGCTTCAATAAATCCTTTCCTCCCATAACTGTGCCTGTTTTGGAGATTCATCCAAGTGGCATGTGGCTGACTATGACAGTTTTGGTACCAGGAGTGGTGTGATATTACTGAGATGAATCTGACTGTGTGGAGTTTGGTCTTCTGGAACTTGGGTGCTGGGGGAATGGACATGGACTTAGTACTTGCAACTGAAGACACCTAACAGAGTGGTAAGCCAAGTGTTATGGACTATTCTTGTAAGAGTTTGGAGATGCTAAGTGCAGAGAGAACTGCATTTGGAGGCTTGGCTTGTAAACTTTCTGAGGAGAAGGATTGACTGAAGAGAAAGTTACTAGAACTGTGTTACTGGAATAAGAGCTGGCTGTGTTCTACTGACCATGCCCAGAGAGCTTGATCAAGGTTGAATTTAAGAAATGGAATGTTGTACTTGGCTGATATGGAACTGAGAATTTTAAGACTTTAGGTTGGAATAAATTCAAAGCAAGTTTCACTTAGCTGGCACAGAGACTGGCTTTAGATTACGGAAATTGTATTGCCAACACATAAGAAATCCTAAAGATGATAGCCTAATTGCTCTGCATTGAAGTGATGGAAAGGATCCATGGAGTGTTTCCACCCTCAAAGGACTGAATGAAAGACGGTGCAAACTCCTTTGGACGGAGATACCTGAAGGAAGGAACCTGCTCGTCAAGGTCATGAATTATTTTGTCTCTGAATTAACAACATGGCTGTGTCCTGAATACCTGGAATTGCTTTTGGAAGCATGAGAAATGCATGCATGGAGTGGGTCATGAAGTGCACGTGGTTCCAGGAGCTGCTGCTGAGTTGTGGTATATGAAACAGGGCATGAAGTCCCTGATTGGCAAATGGAAGCCATTGGAAGATGGACCGTGGTTTGCAATGGAGACCTGAAGATGGTTGGATATACCAGGACTGTGTGGTGGGCTACCATGCAGCACTGTTGGCTCAGGATGGAAGGTTTCCCCAGCTACTCAGCCAATCTGGAGGGATGGACTTGGAAAATCCAGAGACTGTAGGTCACTGGTTGTGATATCAGACTTGAACTGCAGATGTTTGATGGTTTTTGAGTTTGCGTTGGTCCAGTCTTGTTATGTCTTATAGCAGTTGGACATGTTTACGCTGTGCCATTATGTGTAAACTTGTTTTGACTTTACAAATCTCGAAGTTAAGGGACCTTGCCTTGTGTTGGGAGATTATGTGTTTCCAGTTGTACATGGGATAGTTATATCATGTTAGGCAGAATTATGATCTTGTTACTATCTTCATTTGGAAATTAGGTATGATGTAAGGACATACGGTTTGATGTCAAGTTGACAAGGGGTGGGCTTGTGATGGTTAGGTTTTGTAGTCAACTTGATCTTTTTAATTATCTTGAGTGGGTTTCTGGGGATGTTTACAGGCAGGCAGCCTCTCAGTAGGGAGAAGGATGTAAAGAAGCTCAAAGAAGCTAGAACTAAACATCCTTTCCTGTGTGGGCAGTGCAGGAAGGACATTCCAGAGACTCAGGAAGCCATTAAGTCTGGGATAGGGTTGCAAGACCCCACCCTAAGGCTATATAAGGAGAAGAATTCTCTCCTTGCCACCTCCCCCCCCCGCATGTTTTGCTTGTGTGTGTGTGGTGGGGTTGATAGGTTTCTCTCTATTCTTGGACCTGTGAAAGGGGAACAGCCTCTTTCACTGTTATGGAACTTCCCCTGGATCTGTAGCTTCAATAAATACTTTCCTCCCTTAACTGTGCCTGGTTTGGAGATTCATCCCAGTGGCGTATGGCTGGCTATGATCCAGGTTTAGACTTAATATTATCAAAACAGAAGACACAGTCATAGGTAAGTGGCCAATGGTAAGAACAGGCATGATTAAAATAAACACTGATAATGCTCCATCAAATATCTGAAATATTTCTTCTCTCTGGAGAGTAATATGCCATGATGTATGTACAAAGATGACAAGACATTGTTGCCATTATGTATTTTACAGGTTAGCTGGAAAACTAGGTGTCTTTGGGTCAAAAGGAAGAAAGGAAGAGAAAGAGGAGAAGGGGAAGGAGGAGGAGGAGAACCTTGACCTATATTTTACCTCACAAAAATAATCTCAAAATAAAACCTATATCCAAACATAAAACATAAATCTATAAGCTTCTAGGAGAAAATCTGGATTTCCCCTGAGTAAATCAAAGCATCTTTTGACACAGAACCAGAGCATAGTCCACAGTAGAAAAACCTGATGTGTTGTACTTTATAAAAATCAAGTCATTTAGTTCTGTGACAAAGAATGAGAAAATAAGGCACAGAGTAGGGAACATGCCTCCAAACATGATCAAAGACCTCTCACACAGACCAATACATAGACCAGCATCAAAAAGTTTAGACATAGGCAATAAACCTAAGGATACACTTGACAAAAGAAAGCACAGACTTAGCAAATTAGGATAAGAAAAGATGAATTAAATAGTAACACTGTTATAGATTGCAATGAGCACATCTAGTGTCTAGATTCTAGTTAAGTTTCCTTCTGTAATAAAAGAATCCACGTGAAGCCTACACATTTTTATATACATACATCATATATGTGCATATGGCAAGTGGAAGTTAAACTGTCTAGGGGAAAACAGAGGATTAGAAGGAGGGAGAAGAGGGGTGAAAAATGTTTAATGTACATTATATGAATGTATGAAAATGTCCTTATGCAATAGAGTACCATGTACAAAGAATATACATGATGAAAATTTTCAAACAAATAAAACGATAACTTGAAGAAAGGTTGATTCCAGGGGAGTGGCTGTGCAAATACAAGATAAACATTGCATTAGTTGTCTTTGAGTGTGTGATGGTTTTGTTGTCAACTTGACCTTTTTGGTCATCTTGGGTAGGTCTCTGAGGGTGTTCACAGAAAGGCAGCCCTCTCAGTAGGGGACAGGATGTAAGGAGGCTCAGTGGAGCTAGAAACAGACATTCTTTCTTAGGAGGGCAGTGCAGGAAGGAAATTCCAGAGATTCAGGAAGCCAACAAGTCTGGTATAGGGTTTCAAGACCCCGCCCAAAGGCTATAAAAAGGGGAAGAAATTCTCTCCTTGTCCTCCTGCCTGTTTGATGTTCTGTTTGGGTCGTGTTGGTGATGGGTTTCTCTCTCTGCTTGGACCTGTGAAAGGGGAGCAGCCTCTTTTGCATTTTGGAACTTCCCCTGTATCTATAGCTACAAATAAATACTTTCCTCTCCCAAATTGTGCCTGGTTTGAAGATTCATCCCAGTGGCGTATGGATGACTACGACACACCCCAAGAACACAGATTATACATTCTTCTCATCAGCACATGGAACCTTCTCCAAAATTGATCACGTACTAGGCCATAAATCATCCCTCAACAAATTTAGGAAGATCAAGGTAATCCCCTGCATCATATCAGACCACAACACATTAAAGCTAGAAATTAACAATGGGAAAAGATCCAAAATTTTCAACAGATATTGATATCTGAACAACTCACTCCTGAACAATGAATGGGTGAAACAAGAAATCAGACAGAAAATTCAGAATTTCCTAGTAACAAATGATAATGAGGACACACCCTATCAGAACTTGTGGGACACAATGAAAGCTGTCCTAAGGGGGAAATTCACTGCACTGAATGCCTTCATAATGAAGACAGAGAGGTCTCAAATCAACCAGCTATCCTCCCACCTAAGGTCATTAGAACAGATGGAAAAATCCAACCCTAGGAACTCAAGACGTAAGGAGATAATTAAGATCAGAGCTAAGACTAATGACTTGGAAATGCAGAAAACAATTTTAAAATTAGACAAATCAAAGAGTTGGTTCTTTGAAAAAGTCAGTAAGATTGACAAACCCTGGCTAATTTAATCAAATCAAGAACAAAGAAGGTCCAAATCAACAAAATCAGAAATGACAAGGGTGAGGTCACACCAGATCCCAAAGAGATTGAAAGTATCATCAGGTCATACTTCCAAACCCTCTACTCCACAAAATTAGAGAACCTGGAAGAAATTAATTAATGGATAAATTTCTGGACACCTACCAACTACCAAATCTCAGCCCAGAGTAGATAAAGATACTAAATAATCCTATCACAATCACAGAAATTGAATCTGTAATCAAGAACCTCCCCAAACAAAGAAGCCCAGTTCCAGATGGTTTCTCAACCAAATTCTATGAAACCTTAATCATAGAACTGAAAACAACTTTTTTGAAGCTTTTCAGGAGCATAGAAAAAGAGGGAAGGCTCCCAAACTCTTCTACGAAGCTGGCATTGCCCTAATTCCCAAACCAGGCAAAGATGCAACAAGAAAAGAAAACTACAGACCCATATCCCTGATGAATTTAGATGCAAAAATCCTAAACAAAATCTTAGCAAACCAAATACAAACCCACACTAAGACTATTATTCACCTTGACCAAGTCGGCTTCATCCCAGGGATACAGGAATGGTTCAATATACACAAGTCAATAAATATAATTCACCAAATTAATAGACTCAATCACAAAAACCACATGGTCATCTCAATAGATACTCAGAAGGCCTTTGACAAAATTCAACACCACATCATTTTCAAAACCCTGGCAAGAATAGTCATAGATAGCCTATACCTCAAAATAAAAAAAGGCAATATACAGATCTCCTAAAGCACACATCATTCTCAATGGGGAATGACTCCAGGAGTTCCCACTCAATTCAGGAACAAGACAGGGGTGTCGACTCTCACTGTTGCTCTTTAACATAGTGCTTGAAGTTCTAGCCCAAGCGATAAGACAGGAGAAGGGCATAAAAGGGATACAAATCGGAAAGAAAGAAGTTAAACTATCCCTCTTTGCAGATGACATGATCATATATATATGATATATATATATATATCAGACCCAAAGAACAGTATCAGTAAAATCCTGAAGGTTATCAATGCCTTCAGCAGAGTGGCAGGATACAAAATTAACACACAAAAATCAGTAGCCTTTCTATATGCAGAAGACAAACATTCAGAAAAAGACATCAGAGAAACTGTCCCGTTTTCTATAACCTCAAAGAAAATCAAATACCTTGGAATATCACTAACCAAAGTAGTGACTTATATAAGGAAAATATTGAAACACTCAAGAAGGAAATAGAGGAGGATGTGATAAGATGGAAAGACATTCCATACTCAAGGACAGGGAGAATCAATATAATAAAAATGGCAATCCTGCCAAAAGCAATCTACAGATTCAGCACAAAGCCAATAAAAATCCCAACATCTTTCTTCACAGACATAGAAAAAATAATCTCTAAATTTATTTGGAAGGACAAAAGACCTTGAATAGCTAAAACTATTCTAAGCAAAAAAAAAAACTTACACAGGAGGCATCACCATGCCTGACTTTAAAACATAATACAAAGCCATAGTAACTATTACAGCATGGTACTGACAGAAAAATAGACAGACAGACCAGTGAAATAGAATTGAAAACCTAGCCTTTAATGCAAGTAACTTCAGCTACTTGGTCTTTGACAAGGGTGCCAACAATGTATGTTGGGCTAAAGAGAGCATCTTCAACAAATGGTGCTAGACAATTTGGATAAACACATGTAAAAATATAAAAATAGATCCACTCCTTTCACCATGCACTAAAATCAACTCCAAATGGATCAGAGACCTTAATATTAACCATACAACCCTAAACACCTTGCAAGAAAAAATAGGAGGAACCCTACATGAGATAGAAATAGGAAATAACTTCCTGAGCAAATCTCCAGTAGCCCAGGAAGTGCAACAGTCACTTAACCAATGGGACCTGATCAGGCTCAAAAGCTTCTGTACAGACAAAAATACCGTTCTCAAAGCCAATAGACCCCCATCAAACTGGGAGATGATTTTTGCCAGCTACAACTCAGACAGAGGCCTAACTTCCAGAACCTACAGAGAACTCAAAAAATTAATAACAAAAATTCAAACTGCCCCCTCTAAAATGGGGAACTGATCTCAACAGAGAATTCACAGAGGAGGAAACACAAATGGCCTGTTCTCACCTGAGAAAGTGCTCAGCATCCTTAAGCATTAGGGAAATGCAAATCAAAACCACAATGAGATACCACCTTACTCCCGTCAGAATGGCAATCATAAAGAAAACCAACAACAATCGTTGCTGGTGAGGATGTGGGGAAAAAGGAACCATCATTCACTGCTGGTGGGATTGCAAACTTGTTCAGCCACTATAGAAAGCAGTGTGGAGGGGCTGGAGAGATGGCTCAGTGGTTAAGGCACTTGCCTCCAGTGCCTGAGGCCCTGGGTTCAATTCTCCAGGACCCACCTAAGCCAGACCCACAAGGTGGTGGCCCTGGTGCTCTCTCTCTCTCTCTCTCTCTCTCTCTCTCTCTCTCTCTCTCTGTATCTCTCTGCTTGAAAATTAATAAATAAAAATTAAAAAAAAAGAAAGCAGTGTGGAGACTCTTGAACAGAATGGACATAGAGCTACCAATGGACCTGGCTATCCCTCTACTAGGCATCGATCCATGTCACATCTCAGTGCAGAAACATTTGTACAACTATATTTATAGCAGCTCAATTCATAATAGCCAAGAATTGGAATCAACCCAAATGCCCTTCCGAGGAGGAATGGATAACAAAACTATGATGTATTTACACTATGGAATTCTATTCAGCTGAAATGAAAAATGACATATCAAAATTTAGAGAAAAATCATCTGGCTTGGAGCAGATCATACTAAGCGATCTTTCCAAAGAACAGAGTCAAACACCCCACATTCTCCCTCATATGTGTTCTTTAACCAGGCTAACTGTAAACTCTATGCAGACCAGTAGAAAGAAGTGAGAGGTTATGAATGAGGAGTAAGGGATGGGGGGGAGGGGAATGACTTAAGCATGAAGCTAAACCAAAATGGGTTCAAAAATCATAAAATCATAGCCGGGCGTGGTGGCGCACGCCTTTAATCCCAGCACCTGGGAGGCAGAGGTAGGAGGATCGCCGTGAGTTCAAGGCCACCCTGAGACTACAGAGTGAATTCCAGGTCAGCCTTGGCTAGAGTGAGACCCTACCTTGAAAAACCAAAAAAAAAAAAAATCATAAAATCCTCATGAGCATACTGTAACCTATTGAGCAAGTAGTGGGCGTCGTCTGGCAAGAGGGGCCGTGAATAGAAAGGTTGAGAGTCTAGTCTGTGAAAAATTGATCAGTCTGGCAACTCCTGGTCCCAGTCACCGGCTCCTTCCCTCACTGAGATGTTGACCAAAGTGACCCATGAGGTTCCAAAAACAAGACAGGGTTCTGTCAAAGCTCTGGAATGCCCACCCCAGGCCTGAGGCAGGATCTTGTTGCTGAAGAAACTGCAGAAAACCATCGATCAGCATTGAGAGACCCTGTGAGGTCCAGAATGGTAACCAGCCCCCAGATGGTAGTTAATGCAGTGCTGGAAGGCACTGCAAAAGCTGCCAGGGAAAGCTGGTCAACGACAGTTGGAGTAAACAGAGACCACTGGCATGAATGACAGTCGGCTTCCATGAGTAGGCTGACCACACTTCCTACTAGGAGAGAACAGCAAACCAAGAAAGGAGCACTTGTGTAATGGAGGAGCCAAAGTCTGGGGGAGGTGTTGCAGTCAGCCACACACTGCGGGGATGAATCTCCAAACTAGGCACAGTTTATGGAAGGAAATGATTTATTCAAACTACAGATCCAGGGGAAGTCCCGTAAAAGTGAAAGAGGCTGGTCCTCTTTCACAGGTCCATGCAGAGATAAAAACCCATCACGAACACCACACACATAACAGTGAACAGTCAGGAGAGCCAAAGAGAATTTCTTCTCCTTTATATAGGCTAAGGGCGGGGACTTGCAACCCTATCCCAGACTTAATGGCTTCCTGAGTCTCTGAACTTTCCTTCCTGCACTGCCCACACAGGAAAGGATGTTTAGTTCTAGCTTCTTTGAGCTTCTTTACATCCTGCCCCCTACTGAGAGGCTGCCTTCCTGTAAACATCCTCAGAGACCTACCCAAGATAATTGCAAAGATCAAGTTGACAACGAAACCTAACCATCACAGGAGGCAATAAACAGCTTTTAAATTCGGCCAAATAATCCACTTATTGAGGGGGAGCCCTTAAGTGGAACTGGGGACTTAGGGCGATATGCACTGGGAACCGGACTCTTGGGCCCCCAATGAGAGATGCACTATGCGAGCAATTGACAGAGAGGCTACTAAAAATAGAATCTAGCAAATTCAGAAACGTGTATCTCAGTTAACCTATACTGACCTCATTCTCCAATGGAGATTCTGTTTGTATCTTTCAGAATGCAGTGAGAGAGCTGTGGCTCATCCAACCCTACCAAAGAACCATAGGCCAATAGCTGACATCCTGACAAGAGATGAGCCACCCCAGACATACTGTAGAGGATCCATATGGATCCCCACAGAGAGTGATGTGATGAACAAGTGACCCATAGTCACAGCCAATCAGTCAACACAGGATAAGCCAGTGAGACAGACACCAATGATATTTGACACAACCTAAAGCAGAAGTCCAGAGACCCCTAAGTTCTCAACAATAAAGCAGCCTTAATACTCACCACGACTCAGGGAACTGAGTGGAAGAGGAGGCAGAAAGATTGTGAGAGCCTTGGTGGGCGAGAATATACAGAGACATGGCCCCCCTCAGTAACAACATACTAGGGCCGGTGGAACCGGGCTGACTCCTAGGCTATCCATGGTCCCCTGCCCCAAGGACTGATCCAGACTGCCCACGGAGGAGGACATCCAGCTGATTGGGGATGGGGAAGAGGGGCATTGGGGAACTGGGGATAACAACTAATTGTTTGCCCATTAAATAATGTAACTCATTAATGGAAAAAATTTTTATAATTATCTCCTAATAAGCAATCAAAAAAATCAGGACAAGAAAATGAAAACAATCAGATATTCAGACCCAAGAAATGCAGAGGTTACAAACCTCACCCAGCTAGTGGCACAAGCCAGTAGGATATTACGGAAGAGGCACAGGCAAGAGAATCAGGAGTTCAAGGCCAGCCTGGGCTACACATTAAAAAAAAAAAACCACCCAGAAAATGCTGAAGGGAAGATGAGCATGTGGAAACACTGATTAAGGATCTGATTCTTCATACTGAAAGCCTCCTAAAATTTACAAAATGTTAGTATAGAATGATACATATCTGACATTATTATATATAGTAAAATTGCTAACTCCAAGTGATAAAGTCTGGGCAAAAAATGACAGGCTTTACAATACTAAAGACAGTGGAGCAAATTGTTAGACTAGTGAACTTAGTGAACTGCCATAGGACTGGGAAGCAATTCGACATTCAAGGAGCTGTCAAGGGTCCGTTTGTTTAAAAATCTTTGTAAAACTTATTGTGAGGAGTGAATAAATTCACTGGTCAAACTAGTCCTTGCCATTTATGGCTTGTATACATACAGCTGAAAGAGAGGGATTTAAAATCTATTAAATGTGAAAACAATACCTTTATAGTGCTATGACATAAAAATATTACTTAAGTGTCATAAAGTTGGAATAATTCAAGCTCTGATTTATTGTTATAATTCCTCTATTTTATACATACTGTATTATGTATCTATTCCATATGTCCTCAAATAATTCCAAACTCATATTGCTTGATTCCAAACACTGTGGATCTATTCATGATCTTCTACTTATGTCTGCCACATTATTGGATAAGAACAGAAAATAATGCCAAAGAAGATGCTAAACTTTTAAAATACTATATACTTACTGATATATTTTTCTATATTAGCTATCATATTTTGAAATTTTGTCGAAAATTCCAATCTGTTGGGATCTATAAAGAGGGTTGCAGGGAAATGTGAAACTCTAAGAGAGAAAACAATGAAAGTATATTTCAGGAGAATATTGTAACCCACAGAATATTATTATTTATAAAAGAAAATCTAATACTTACTTATCATCAACACACTTTTTCTCACCCTCAGGCAAGGTTTCTGTGTCTGTTGGGATCCAATGAAAGAGAGAAAATTTTAAAGATGATGTTTATATCTGCTAAATATCAATGTAATATATGTCAGTGCTTTCCAAATATTCCGAAAATAAACTATAGAGATCATCTGAGAGGGTGTGTATCCCAGAAGCATAGCACAGACCCTGATCCTGAGAAAGGAGGTCTGAGAAGTAGTCTAAGAATATGCTTTTTCCCTTTTGTTTCAGAGCTGGGGATTAAACCAGGGTTTAGGCAAGCACCCTACCACTGTACTACACGCTCTGTGCTCAAGAGCCTGTGTTTTTGATAAACATCCCAGGTGGTATTCCTTCTGACAAGAAGGATCTGTGAGCCTCTCCCAGTGAGAAATTATACCTCAAGATGAAATGAACAATGGTGCTAATTATATGCGCTCACTTTTTAACCACTGTTTGTGATGGTCAAGTTTTGTTGTCAACTTGACCTTTTTAATTATCTTGGGTGGGTCTCTGAGGATGTTAACATGAAGGCAGCCTCTGAGCAAGGGGTAGGATGTAAAGAAGCTCAAAGGAGATAGAAGTAAACATCCTTTCCTGTGTGGGCAGTGCAGGAAGAAAATTCCAGAGACTCAGGAAGCCATTAAGTCTGGAATAGAGTTGCAAGACACCACCCTAAACCTATATAAATTGGAAGAAATTCTCTCCTTGGCCCTCCTGCCTGTTACCTGTGTGCATGATGTAGGTGATGGGTTTTTCTCTCTCTGCTTGGACCTGTGAAAGACGGCCAGCCTCTTTCACTGTTATAGAATTTACCCTCAATCTGTAGTTTCAATAAATCCTTTCCTCCCCCAAATTGTGCCTGGTTTGAAGATTCATCCCAGCAGCGTGTGGCTGACTACGACACTGTTTAACATGTTTAATGTTTGTTAAAGTTATACTCTATAAACTGGTAATATGTAAACTTGAATTTTTCTTTCACTTATTTCCAGCTGTTGAGATACTTCTCACCATTGCCGACAGTCTCTCTGCCTTACCTGAAATAATGTGTTTAAGGATACAAGTAAATTTGCTTGGTTTATTGGATTCTAGAATATCTTCACTTGAGGAATGTTTGCTAGAATTGCCTTCAGTTGCCAGCATTTCATCTTCTTCATGTGCCACAGCCTCTTCAGGGTTGAGGTCAGCCTCATGTTCGTTCTCTCCCAAATGTCCCGGGGCGTTTGCCACATCAGGGACTCTCAGGCACAGATGTACCTCAAATACCGGTGCATAAGATTTCCTCAAGTTCACCTCCAGCTTACTACTATTTAAAATCTAATTGGACAGATAAGTCAGCATGACAGTAACACAATATAACTAATGGAACATTTAAATTATGACAATGAATTCTAAATAGGAAATTACAGTTATGGTAAAATGAGCAACTTTGATATGAAACAAATTTCAGTGAAAAATTTCAGATAGGTGTTACAGCTTTTTCCAGTGGCAACAGGGGTAAGTATATGCATGTTGTATGGGAGTGTTGTTGGGCAAAGGACTATTAATCATAAATGGCATTTTTAAACTCAAAAGTTATTATTCATCTTATATCAATTTTTTTTGCATTTTTCAAAGTGCATCTTACCTCATTAATAGCAGTATCTGGTTTTAGCTCTGACTTTTCAGCAGCAAGAATATATAATTTTGAATCAAAGAGTTCTTCAAAATTATCTGCCATTTTTTCATTGTAAAAAATGATGTCCTTCAATGTCCTAGTTTGAGATATGGAAGGTAAAGTGTATTATTTAAATGAAACTATTTATTTGGGAGGCTTCAGTATAAAATGCTTGCCTTGCAAACATGGGGACCTAAGTTCAATACACAGTGCCTATATAAAATGTCAGGTGTGGTGGCACACACCTGTAATAGCACTGGGGAAGAGGAGGCAGGAGAATCCCTGGGGTTCTCTGACCAGCTAGTTTAGCCATATTGGTAAGCTCCATGCCATATCTCAAAACTTGCGGTCAGAACTTAAGGAATTACACGTAAAGCCAGAAGCATGTGTCTGGAGTTTGCAGTGGCAAAAGGTCCTTGCATATCTCTCTCTCCTTGAAAATAAATAAATACAAACTTTTGAAAAAGGAAGAAGGAGAAGGAGAAAGTAAACACAAAGCAAGCAAAAAAAAAATTTAAAAAAAATTAGCAAGAACGAAGCATGTAGGAAAAAAACAGAAGACCAGCAAACCAAAAGTTGGTTGTAGGGGGGAATTGGGGAATTTGGGATAACAACGCATGGTTTGCCCACTAAATAATGTAACACATTATGGACAATAAATATATATTTAAAAAAAAGTTGGTTGTATAAACAGTCTGAAAAAAAATTGACAAATCTCTAACTGGACGTTACTAAGAAAATAAAGAAGCCTCCAATTACTAAATATTGGAATAAAAAAGAAGTTATCACTACTAGCCTTACAAAAAGAACACTGTAAACACATTCCATTTTGATGCTTAGGGGAAATGGACAACATTCTAGAATGACACAAATTACCAAAGTAAAGAAGAAATTTTAAAAATCCAAGTGTAACTATAGCAAATAAAGCAAATGGGATTAATAATTGCAATACCTCATACCAACAAAAGTCCATTCCTATCAAAAAAAAAAAGGTCCATTCCTAGGCTTAGTCTATTTTGTGCTTCTAGAACAGAATATTTGGGACTGGGTAGTGTCTCACGGTTCTAGAAGCTGAGAGACACAAGGTCAATGAGCCTGCACCTGGTGTGGAGCTTCTAGACGTTCATCCTCATTAGTCATTATGGAAACATAGAGACATGAAATGTTAAAAAATAATGGCCAGAAATTCAATAATGATCACTTGTGGGGAGCCGTTATCGTGCCATAAACTGTGTTTTGAAGGTCTCTGTTCTTCCTCCTACTAACCAATGCTAAGTCCCTATTTTCTCTGCCAAATATTCTCCGCCTGCAGGCTTTCCTCCTAGAGATCACATGACCCTTGCTGTGGCCAAGCTACCTAGCAACCTGGTTATGCTAATTCCTAAGTAACTGCCTATTGCCCTTACCCGCTGTGAAAAAATATTTAAAGTGTTGTCTGCTTGGAATAAATTGAGTTTGATCAGAATTTCATCTTATTCCATTCTCTCACGTCTCTTGTCCCCCCCCCCCATTCTCACCCCTTCTCTAGGCCCTACATTGACCGACCTGTGGGCAGTTAGGACAATCGCTACTACCTGCTAAGCATTTATTCCACTTTTATTCTTAAATATCATTGTGACATAGGTATTATTGTTATTTTCACTTTATACATAAAGAAACCAAAATCTAAAGAATTTATTTAACCTCTGGTAGGTAATGGCTAAGTCATGCAAGTAGTCAAAGAAAGAGGTTAATTAGCCTCCAATGATCTGATCCACAAAAGTGGAGTTACTTGAACCCATACCATAAAAAAATACCAGACCTGGCATGTTTTAAAATGAGTTACAAAATATTACATTTGGACTATGAAAATGGAAAACATATAGGAAAGTCTAGAGGAGATAAAATTAATAAGGCATTATAGTTAATCAATTGGAGGGTGATTTTTGGTTTCTAAGTTTTCTACACTAAGGTTTTGCTCTAGGTAAGCTTTTAAAATACTTCATTATTTATTTGCAAGAAGAAATAGAGCAAGAGAATGAGAATAAGTATACTAGGGCTTCTTGTTCCTGCAAACAAACTCCAGATGCATGCATCACTTTGTGCATCTGGCTTTATGTAGATAATGGGGAATCAAACCAGGGCCATCAGACTTTCTGCTGAGCCATCTCTCCAGCTTTTATCATAAAACTTTTATTTAGCTAAAAGGGTAGTGCTAAATTTTGATGGTTTGGACATGATTGTTCATTTCAATTCATATTCCTTGTTTCACATGTTAACGGTTGATAGATCCATGCATGCTTATTGTTGATATTTAAAAAATTCATTTATTACTAGCATACAAAGAATTGGGTTTCAATATGCTATCTTTCAAACAACTTTTTTCTCTCCTTTTCTCCTTTCCCCTTCCTCTCTCCCTTCATACTTTTTGTTTTATTTTGTTTTGGTTTTTGGTTTTTTTGAAACAAGGTCTTGAAGAATCCATTTTATAAAGCCGACTCCATTTTGTAAAGCAGACTCCATTTTTAGACTTATTTCCCCCTCCTGAAAGAATGTCTGGTCACAAAGACCAGGAAATTAAAAAAAAAAGAGAGAGACACCATATAAGGAAGCATATGGCTGTCCTGGAATGTGGGCTGGCCCTGGGATGTGGCTCCAAGGAAATAACCAATCAAGAGGCATACAGATACAGGAAAGGAGCCAATAGAAATACCACACACCCTGTGACCTGAGCTGTATTATAATTAGATAGCTTCTGTCTATAAATACCCTGCTCCTTTGTTCTTCGGGCTCCATCTTGCCTGGACATTCATCTGCCTGCTTGTGGAGCCCGACTGCACAGCCGAAGAATAAAATCCTCTTGCTTTTGCATCTGCTGGTGTGGCTATTTAAGTCCTGGGGGAAAAATCCTCTTGCTTTTGCATCTGCTGGTGTGGCTATTTAAGTCCTGGGGTACGCTCTCCCAAGAAAGACCTTGGGGGAATCTTTCAGTCTCACTCTAACCCAGGGTTTCCTAGGACTCGGAGTGTTGAGATTAAAGGGGTGTGTCACCATGTCTGGCTCATGTTTTGTTTTTAACAGTAGTACTTAAGTAGAAGCTAAAAATATTTTTAAAAATACTTTCTTAGGTGGGGAAGTCATTCACTAGATTGATCTTGAAATTGAGTCAAATTCCATCTGAATCTTATAGATCCATCCAGAGTCATAGTCCCTTCTTTTTAGGAACTAGCTGTGACGTTGAAAGATTCAGTAGACTTACCCACAGAATTGCCAAATTTAGCAAATGAAGATACAGGATATCAAATGAAGTTTAACGTTCAGATAACCCTCAAATAATGTTTAGTATTGGTAATGTTTTGGACATATTTACATGGAAAATTATTTGTTGTTTATCTGAAATTTAAATTTCACTGAGCATCTTGTATTTTATATAGCAAACAGATCTATGACGAGTTGAAAGAAAAACTGGAAACATTACATTTCATAAACAGTTTTAAAGTATATTAAATAATAAGTTCAAAGAATTGCAAAAATATGTATATGTTCTCTGCTAAAAAAGGATTTCCTAATTCTAAACTAGATATTTCCTCCAAAAATAGTAATGTGCTATAAGAATATAACTTCCCTTTATTAGTCAAAAAGTATCATTTACCTGATTAGATTTTCATTCCTTTTTTCCACTGAAAGTGGCATTCTCGCAGAACCAATGAATAATTCCAGAAGTAGAGTGACCGCAGAATTCATAAGTTGACGGATGAATTCTTGAAATATGTAGTCAATCAGCTTCAGAAACTTCAAGTTGGTTTCTAATAAACACCGGAACTGTGGCAGCTTGAAATGTGTTGTGTCCACTTCAGATGGTTTTGCCTCGAAATATTCTTTAATATCTTTCTTTTCTGCAACCTACAATTTATTAATAAATTGAGAAATAACGATGTTCTCTGTTAATACAGAATGATTTGTAGTCTACAGCATTCTTACTAGCTTGAACGTAAACAAGAACTAAACATTATCAACAACTTCGTTGATATTTCACTTCCTCCTTCTGGTTAAACATCAGACAAAAAGAGAACAATTTATGTGTTTTGAAGTCTAGTAAGTTTGGACTCTCAAAAAGCAAACAACTTGAGTTTTGGAGGTCAAACAAGGAGGTACATGTTAGTAAGTAGTTACGTGTTCTTATGCAGAGAAATTGTTATAGCTGTAGGATAATTAATAGCAAAAGAATTCTTGAGGATCTGGTTTGCTATATTACCAAATCCTCTCCATAAAATCCTTAGTGAAGTGTTATTTCATTTATAATTTTGTTTCTCCTGATCAATAGGTTTTCACACTTATGGACTTTGTATCTAATCAGATTCCCTTTATATGTTGAATTAGTAAGTGTCTTGAAATTATATATAAAATGTACACATGTATGTTCATGGATGTATATTTACAAATACATAAATACGTATCTATTGGCATGCTCTATCATTCCTGGGAAAGTTCTTATATACAGTAAAAAAAAGCAATACAAGTTGGTTGTTTAATGAACCATAATTTTCTCTCTATTGCCTATTTCCAACACTTTTTCCGGGAATGAAATTTGGAATAATCATTTCAGTATACATGCGGCATCTGAAAGGATATAGTTACAGAATTACCTTTAAGATTGTGGTTTTTATCTCTGCAATTGCTTTGTTCCTGATATCCTCAAGTTGTTTCAGTGCCTGGGAGGCTTGCTGTAACTGTTCTTCACAAAATTCATCTATTGCATATGTTCGAGAACTATCCAGCTAATTAAGTGAGCATTAGTATTGAATGTTGTAAAGGTGAAATTCATTTACAAAAAAAAGAGAGAGAGATCAGATTTGTGGCCATCTTTTCATGTCATACAAAAGAATATACTTTATAATTTCTTTTATATACTTTTATGTTTTACATACTATATGACTTAAATGTTCTTCAAATTTAAATATGCCTAATTAAATGTGACTAATGCTTGAGAAAAAGAAAAGTAAATTGTTTTCTTAGTCATAACTAAGATTAAAATTTTAAAACTAAGGTATTTAAAAAAATCTATGAATGTAGGAATCCTGCCAACTCCAGAAATGACTGGTTTTTGAAGTTCCAAGTATTGGTGAATTTAAAAACATGAACATGAGATCTAGGATAAAGATGCTAAAAAGTTAAAATAACAGAAAAAATTTTTTCACAATCCCACAGGAAGAAATTTTCATCAACTACATGATTAACTCTTCGCTAGAAGTACAGAAACAGCAGGAGAAGGTGTTGCTCATCCATCCATTCACACATGTGCCAACATTCTTGTTGGATAGCTGTTGTCTAGTTGTCTAGCCAGATGGGTGAGATCTAGGTCTAATGAGAGAACTTGTCTCAAAAATCAGGTGGACAGAAGTTGCAGAAGATAACTGATGTCCACCTCTGACCTCCACGTTCATCTGCATGTGTGCCTACACACTTAGGAGCATGCTTACATATGCACATATACATAGACACACAAAAGGAATTATATCTTTTCAATCAGATTCACACCAACAGTGGTCTATTTGTTTTTGCTTCACATTCGTCTCCTTTGGACAGCACTTTTTGTAAAATAAAAACGCATTAAACACTTCTCTATCCCCTCCAAAGTTTCTCCTCTTCCCTCTAATGTTCTAGGGAAGAACTGATATGGTCAGAAATTTCCAGGAACCCTAACAATCATTCTCTGTTGTTCTCAGCACTGCCATCCACTGGCATCTCAAACACAGACACTTGCCAATTTCACAGGCTCCTTTGTCTTTTCACTCATCATTAATTGATAAATTTTGCCACTTAGCTTATTCATATTCATAAGATAATCTAAAATAGGTATTACCAGCTACACAAAAATCATACCAAATACAATCCTATGTGAAATATCTCCTAGTTAAATTAAATGTGATACTTTGAAAATAACACCGAGCCAGGACAGTGGTACATGCTGATAATCATAGCACTTTGGAATTTAAAGCAGTGAGGCTGGAAACTCAAGGTCAGCCTGGGCTACAATGCATCTTCCAGACCAACCTACATAGAGAGATCCTATCTCAGAAAACTAAAAGAGAAAGAAATAATGAAACATTAATATTCTCAGTGTAGCTATACAAAATATGCATTGTCTGTAGTGATTAATTCTTTTAGTTATTCACTCAAAGAGGATTGAATAATGACTACACGTTATTGATTCTAAAAATATGTTGATTGCAATTATTGATATTATTACGTGTTGAGTCAACAAAATAAAGTTTTGAAATTTTTAAATTCATAACTTGTCTAAGCCCCTTTACTATTTCTAAATCTAGATGGCTCTCATAATTTTACTTTTCAGTATCTCCCTCATACACTGGAGCCATGAAGACAAATCTATTCAGCTGAGCAGTAAACACTCAAGATTTATAGTTATATGGGCTTGACCATTTCAAAGACCTATAAACTAAAGCTTGTCTTTTCTAGAATAAACAGGAGAATGCATAAATTTAACCTTTATCTCCAAGTTACAACTTGTGACAAGTTCTTGACATGATATGTCATGGGGAGATTAGCTGATGACTATGATGTGATATTTATAATTAATTATTAATAATATTGAACATTTGGTAAAGAGCTTCATAGATTTATGTTAAAATATTAGGAAGGAGTTGGATAGGTGACTCAGTGGTTAAGGTACTTGCTTGCAAAGCCTAATGGCCTGAGGAGTTCACTTCTCCAGTACCCACATAAAGCCAGATGTCTGGAGTTTGTTTGCGGCTGCTAGAGGTCCTGGCACACACACTCTTTCTCTAAATCTGTCCCTTTCTCTGCATGAAAATCAATAAATAGAAATATTTTTTAAAATATCAGGAAAAATTATATGGCATTAACTACTAAAGTTGCCACCAAGAAAATCACATTCCTGCCGGGCGTGGTGGCCTACGCCTTTAATCCCAACACTTGGGAGGCAGAGGTAGGAGGATCACCGTGAGTTCGAGACAACCCTGAGACTACATGGTGAATTCCAGGTCAGCCTGGACTAGAGCAAGACCCTACCTCAAAAAACCAAAAAAAAAAAAAAAAAAAAAAAAAAAAAAAAAAAAAAAAAAAAAAAAAAAGAAAAAAAGAAAAGAAAAGAAAAAAAAAGAAAAAGAAAATCACATTCTTTATTTTATTTATTTTATGTGTATGCATGTGTGTATGGGCATATGTGCGCTGCAGTGTCCATGGGGAGGTCAGAGGACAACCTCAGGGTATTGGTTCTCTTTGTTTGAGACAGAGGCTTTCTTATTGTTTTCTTGCTGGCAGGAAGGCCAGTCTAGCTGGCCCTTTGGGATTCTCGTGACTACACTTCTCATTGCCATAGGTGCATCAGAATTATACACTTGTGCACCACTTCGTACCCAGTGTTTTGTGAGTGCTGAGGATCGAGCCTGGGTCTGTCTGCAGGCTTGGAGAGCAAGTGCTTTAACCACTGAGCCCACCCCCAACATTAGCTTCTAGTGCTGTACTATACTGTGTGATACTCTACTCACCTTGACAAGACATATAGCAGATGGATTGTCTTCATTGCCAATTTTGAGTTTAAGTGCATCTTCACAAAGTCTTCTTATATAAAGCAAACAGGCTTGAAATATCTCATCAGCAAAAAAAAGATGGCTGTACAAAAATGACCTGCAAGTTAAATTTTTCCAGACATAGCTTTAGTTCCAAATGAATAAAATTAATATAGAGGCAACTATCACAATTGAGTCCATATGCTAGAGTTAAAGCGTGTGGCAATACTGACTGGGGATTATTGGAAATCACACCCATTTGAGCTGTCCCCTCACTCCTTGGCCAGTGGTTCCCTGAGTAGGAACAACTAGACTAGGCCTTCCCTACACTG
Source organism: Zapus hudsonius (assembly GCA_004024765.1). Taxonomy (NCBI): domain Eukaryota; kingdom Metazoa; phylum Chordata; class Mammalia; order Rodentia; family Dipodidae; genus Zapus; species Zapus hudsonius. The sequence goes on from PVHP010014596.1 coordinate 25,378, forward strand.
GTTGTACTGGTCATACTCCCCAGGGCACCAAGCCTGGACCCCTATAAAGACTGCTCACCCACAGAGTAGGCTGCTTATCTTCCAGTGTGCCCAGCCCAGACCCATGAAAGACTGCTAGCCCATACCCCACTCCCAATCAAGGCTGATCAGCCCACTCAACACAGGCCCCACTAAGGCCACTATTGCTGCAGTCTCACCAAGGCAAAGGGATTACCTTCAGATATGTAAACCCCAATACAATACAAAACAAATAATACAAGAATCCAAGGCAATATATCCCCACCAAGAATGCCTAGTTCCATAATGAAAGCCCCCAAAGAAAGAAAGCCCCCAAAGAATTACAGAATGCAATTTACAATAGGCATATTTGACAAACTTGATGAGGCCATGAATTAATGTCTGAATGAAATGGAAGAAAATCAACAAAAATAACTCAATAGACCAGTGAATGAAATGGAACAGGATCCACAAAACAAACTCAATAGATGGCTTAATGAAATAGAATCTTAAGAAAAAGAGGCCCATCCAGCTATAGGAGGCACACAGAACACCAAATAGAAAAGAACCAGAGAGGAAATTCTCTATAGCATATTATAGTTAAAACACTAAACACAGAAAACAAAGAGAGTATTAAAAGCTATAAGAGAAAAATAGCCTGTCACTTACAAAGGTAAGTCCATCAAATTTAAATCGATGGAAACTAAAGGCCAGGAGTACTTGAAATGGAGCATTTCAAATTTTGAAAGACCATGGCTACCAATGAACTACTATTATTGGGGAATTATCCCCAATAATATAAGGTAAAAGAAAATTGTTCCATGATGAAGGTTGGCTTTATAAATATATGAGCACTAAGCCAGCCCTATAGAGAATACTGGATGGAATACTTTATACTGAAGGGAAGAATAAATTTACTCAAGAGGCTATAAGAGGAAAAAATAATAATCACAACTAGAACAGACGTGAAAGCAAATGAAGATCAAGAAAACACCAAACTTAGTCAGCCAATTAATCTGCTTATCTAAATGTGTTTCCACAGAAATTTAGGAAGAGCTGACAACAGTGATGCCATTTAATGAGACTTAAGGACAACTGAGGTCATTACAGTCCCTCAAAATAGACATAATATAATATTGAAGCATTTCCATAATAATTGAAATTTCACTGTAACTTATTCTAAGATTAGTGAAACTTGAAAAAGCTAATAAATTGCATAAAAAATAAGGAAAACACCAAACTCCACAGTCTTAAACTTGAAAAGGATTAATAGCCAACACTTAAGTATAACTCTGCATACCAATAGACTCAATTCCCCAATCAAAAGACACAAGTTAACAGGCTGGATCAGAAACTGGATTGATATATCTGTTATCTTCAAGAAACCCATCTACATAGAGAACCAAAATCTTGGGACCCCAAAGAGAAATTCACTTTAAAAGTGATTTACAAAAAGCTACCAACAATAGAATCTAGCCAACTCAGGAAAGTGTATCTCAATTGACCTATACTGATCTCGCGTTCAGGTGGAGATTCTGTTTGTATTTTTCAGAAGGCTCCAAGAGAGCAGTGGCTCTTCCAACTCTACCATTGAACCACAGGCCAATAGCTGTCTTCCTGGCAAGAGATGCATCACCCCAGACCTACCGTGGAGGATCCACATGGAACCCCACAGGCAGTGATGGGATATGCAAGAGACCTTTAACCACAGCCAATCGGTCAACCCAGGATGAATCAGCGAAACAGATACCAACGATTTTAAACACAACTTCAAGCAGAAGTACAGAGGCCCCTAAGGCCTCAACAACAAAGCAGCCTTAATACTCACCCACCATGACTCAGGGAACTGAGTGGAAGAGGGGGTGGAAAGATTGTAAGAGCCATGGTGGGGGAGAATATCCAGAGACATTGCCCACCTCAGTAACAACATGCAAAGGGGGGTGGAACCGGGTTGACTCCTAGACTACTCACAACCCCCTACCCCATGAACTGATCCAGACTACCTACAGAGGAGGAAATCCAACTGACCGGGAACAGGGAAGAGAGAAATAGGGGAACTGGAGACATTAACACATTATTCCCTTATTATCCTTATAATTATGGATAATAAAAAAATTTAAAAAAGAAACCTGTCTACAACTACCTGATCTTTGATAAAGGTGCTGAAAATATAGCATTGTCAACCAATGGTGCTAGAGAAACTGGACAGCCATGTGTAGAAGAATGAATTTCAAACCCCCCTTTTTATCACCTTGCACAAAAATCAACCACAAATGGATCAAGGACCTTAATATAAGGCCTCAAACTCTAAAATGACTAGAAGAAAAAAAAATAAAGATAATACTCTAAGATATAGGCATAGGGAAAGACTTCCTGAATAAGACCCCAGTAGCTCAGGGAATTAGACACTTAACTGTTGCGATCTCATGAAACTAAAAAGTTATTTTACAAATAAGCAAACCAACAATAAACTCAACAGACAACCTACAGAATGAGAGAAAATCTTTGCCAGCTATACATTTGACAGAGCTTTAATACCTATAATATATTTTTTAAAAACCTCAAAATTTAAGCAATAAAAAAAAATCAACCCACTCAAAAACTGGGGCAGGGAAAGAGTTATAAAAGGAAGAAACACAGATGGACAAGAAACATCTAAAAAGATATTAAACATCTTTAGTCATCAGGGAAATGCAAATTAAACTACTTTGAGATTCCATCACACTCCAGTCAGAAGGTCTATCACCACAATATCAAACCCTCATCCACTATTGGTGGGAGTGTTAACATGTACAGCCACTGTGGAAATCAGTCCAGTGGTTCCTCAAAAATCTAAAAATATATCAATCATTTGGCACAGCTATTCCATTCCTGGGCATGTATCCTAAAGACTCTACTCTTTACTATAAAAATACTTGCTCATCCATGTTTGTTGCTGCTCTATTCACTATAGCTAAGAAATGGAATCATCACAGGTGCCCATCAACTGAAGAATGAATAATGAAGATTTGGTGTGTCTTGGTTTGATCCAAGTGTCCCCCACAAACAAATGAATGTGTTCTGATTGATCGATCCTCAGCTGATGGCAGTTTGGGTTTTACAACCTCGATGAAGTTGTGTTGTTGGAGGCTGGGCTATGGGGTTATAAACCAGCTTCCCCTTGCCAGTGTTTGACACACTAGCTGTCGCTGTTTGCAACGCTGTGGCGGAGGTGATGTCCACCCCTCTGCTCATGCCATCATTTTCCCTGCCAGAATGGAGTCTCCCCTTGAGTCCGTAAGCCAAATAAACCCATTCATCCACAAGCCACTTTTGCTTGGGTTCTTTCTGCGCAGCAACTAGAAAGCTGACTGCAACGTGGTGCATATATATAATGGGATACTATGCAGCAATACAGAAAAATGAAATTTGCAGAAAATTCAATGGTCCTGGAAAATCTTATACTAAGTGACGTTACTTGGCTCAGCAAGACAAATGCCACATGTTCTCTCTCATATGTGGATCCTAAAATAGGATAGTTTATTTGCTTATAAGTTGGGAGGAGAAGCAGGAAGGGATCAGAGGAAAAGATACTAGACAGGCCAGTTGGAAAGACAGAATACAGAGGGTAGAAGGGTATTGGAGGGACTGGGCTAAGTGAGGAAGAGGAAGGTGGAGATCCACAACACTAATGATGACATGAATCAGTACTCTTAGCCAGGCATGGTGGCATGTGCTTTCAATCCCAGCACTCGGGAGGCAGAGGTAGGAGGATCGCTGTGAGCTCAAGGCCACCCTGAGACTATATAGTGAATCTCAGGTCAGCCTGAGCTAGAGGGATAACCTTACCATATATATATATATTCTTTTTAAAAGTGAAATAGAAAGAAAGGGGAAGGGTGATTTGGGTAGAAACACCCTGTAGAGGAGGAGTAAGCTTTACCATAAAACCATAGGCTGTCACTTGTAAATCCCATAATTGGGATTCCCTCCCACAACGAGCTTTTGATCAGGGAGTCCTAAGAGGCCCCTGAAACAACACAGATCATCGCCAGAGCATTTGGTTACCACCAGCATTAAGGCGTGATTGCTGAAGACAATACAGGCTGTGGTCAGTGTAAGACAATGCAGGACATGGAGAGATCATGCTGGAACTAAAATGGACATCTGCTCCCTACTAGCTAGGAAGCACTATGTGAGCTGCTGGGGTATAGAAATCACCCAAAGTATCAATAAGCAGTGAAAACTACAGAGCAACCAGCCAAGCAAGATGCACCTGCTGGTGCAATCCTGGTCATACAGGATATGAGAGTGTGAGTTCCTCTCAGTGGAGGGAATTCACACTTGGTACTGAGAACCAAGTAAGATGCCTATTGCTTCCTAGAGGGAAGCTTCCACTCTTCTTTGGCTAAAAGGAGAAGTTATGTTAGTTAAAAAGCCTTTTAAATGTTTACGTCCATTGGTCCAGGGCCCGTGCTGCTCTCACTCTTAGCTAGAGAATCTGCTTTTCACAGATGGGCTGTGAATACCAGGGAGACACAAGACCCATCAGAACGACAAGAAAAGAAAGCCAACTGCCTACAAGGAGACACATCATCTCTATCCCATCGGCTAGGGCCCAAGAAACATTTCAGAGGAGGATACAGGTGAAATTTAATAGCTGCTGTCTCATAAGTAGCCTGAGAACACCCTCCAGCAAGATGATGATAAACACTGAGGAGACTCAAGACTCATCAAAGGAGAAAATTAGAGTCTCTGAGAGTTCAACGCCAAAGGAGACCTCTAACACACCATCCAAGGCTCAAGGAACATTGCAGAAGAAGGGGGAGAAAGAATGTAAGGGTCACAAGGGGGACAGTGTACTCTGAGGCACTGTCCCTTCCTCAGCAAGTGACTGGTACATTTATGACTCCACAGCAAATACTTCTATCACCCCTGAGGAGAACGCTCAATGGAATGGGGAGGGAAAGAAGGGACATAAGAATAGGACCCAATGGAAGCAGGACCAATTTGCAATATATATATTAAAGCGCTTTGTGATATAAAGAGGCCTTTATCCTAAGGCCTCCGGGCATAATTACATAAGCATCACATCACAGGAATCTACTGATAATAGAACCAGCTTCCTGCCAAGCTCTTCAATGATCCAGTCACACCATTTCCACTGCTGAGTATTACTGAAAAGTGACTGGATCTCAAGGGCTCTGCTCTGCCCTTATCAATAGGTTAGCATTCCTGGGAAGTGGTGAAAACATTAGAAGGTAGGAGGGTGTGGCTGGAGGAGGCAGGCCACTGCAGGGTGTCCTTGAAGATTCTATCTTGTCCCTGTACCTTCCACTTTGACCCTGGAAGCTTCCCAGCCATCCTGCTCTCATGAGGTGTGCATCTCAGCCATACTGCTCTGCCTCACTATGGGCACCACCATCTCCAACAGAAAGGATGACAGGGCTGCAGAGATTGCTCAGCGGTTAAGGTGCTTGCCTCCAGGTCCTAAGGACCCAGGTTCAATTCCCCAGTACCTACATAAATCAGATGCACAAAGGGGTACATGCATCTGGAGTTTGTTCACAGTGATTAGAGGCTCTGGTACTCTCTCTCTCTCTCTCTCTCTCTCTCTCTCTCTCTCTCTCTCTCTGTATCTCTCTGCTTGCAAATAAATAAACAAAATATTTTTAAAAATAAAAAAGGATGACAAATATAATAAAAGTGGACTTTGACTTTCTAATAATTGAATGAAAATAAAGTTGTCTGAAATTATATATACTTTCATACTGCAATTCTAAGAATATAGCTTGCTTTTGAAATTTTTATACATTGTATAACATAACATACCTGCTCTTCTCTGTCTTAACTCTTCTAACATTCAGTTTCCAGGTAACAAAGGCTTTGTTCATTCTAAAAAGAAAACATATTTCTTACAGTCTATATTCATAACTTGTATCTTTTTATGGAACAAATTTATTAAGAACTTAATAATATGTAGTTTTCTGCATGTAGATGCTAATCTCTTTCTGTAAAGTTTCCTTAGCTTCTCTATTTTATGCCCAGATGGGACTAGCTCAGTGTCGTATCACAATCCCTCCCTCAGTAGCTTTTTCATCTTGAATCAAATGACCACCTTAAACAAACATTCATATGTTCTATTTATATACCAAAGTGACCCTTCTGTGGCAAGAAGCAGTGAGGAGGGGAAGATGGTAGAAATGGACTATCCAAGAAACCAACTGACAAAGCTTCACACATTTCTATATTTAAAATATTATTATCAGTGATAAAAATCTTTACAAAGCATATTTTTAAAAGATTTAAAAACCAAATCAATATGTAAATTAAATTTTAATATGAAGTTTTCTTAACATTAATAAAGAAAATGAGTTGGGTGTATTGTAGCTAAGTGGGAGAGTGTATGCTTAACATATGCATAGCCCTGGGTTTAATAGCTAGAACAAGAAAAGAAGGAAAAAAGAAAGAAAGGAAGGGAGAGAAGGAGGAAGGAAGAGAAGGGAGAAACATGAGGGACGGGGAGAAAGAAAAAAATCATTCTGGGCTGGAGAGATGGCTCATCGATCAGTTTAGCGCACTTGCTTGCAAAGCCTGATGGCCCAGGTTTGATTCCCTAGGACCCACTTAAAGCCAGATGCACAAAGTGATGCACATGTCTGGAGTTTGTTTACAGTTACAGGAGGCCCTGGTGCATTCATACCACGCTGCCTGCTCTTTCTCTCTGTCTCTGTCTCTCTAAATAAATAAATAAATAAATAAATAAATAAATAAATAAATAAATATTTTAAAAAGTTATTTTGACTATGGACTTATTGGTGACGAATGTCATATGAAAAGATGATTTTGTTCCCATTCGGACTAGGTTCCAAATTTGAGTTTATAACAATTATTGCAAGTAGACTGGACCTGTGGATTGATTACAAGGCAAGGATGGCAGTTGGAAGTCTAGCACTGTGGTAGTTTGAATAATGTCCCCCAATAGATTCAAAAGTTTATTATAATTGTAAATTGTCTCCAGCCAGTTCTGGCTGGAGGAGGTGTGTCACCTTGGCCAGATCCTAGGGTTCAGCCCTAAGGTATTTCTGGGGTGGGTCTGGAATTCTAGCTATACATATGCAAAAAGCAGTCTGAGCTCAAGCCTGGAGTTCCTCTTGTTTGCTAGTTTGGAGTGTGCTTGCTTGCTTGAGGTGCTGGTGGTGGGTTTCTCTCTCTGCTTGGATTCGTTAAAGGGGCCAACCTTTCATTATTGAAACTTCCCTTGGATTGGCCACGTCAATAAATACTTTCCTCCCCCAAATTTTGCCTGGTTTGGAGATTCATCCCAGCGACGTGTGGCAGACTACGACAAGCACAGACATAGTTTTAAACAAACACATATGGAAATAATCCCTTGAGTAATATCTTAAGCCAATAATACAGAATCAGAAACCCATTTAGCCTAATAACTAGTACTTAAATTATCTTTGACAAAAAAAAACTCCCTTAAAACTGCTAGTCACTGTGATTGTTTTAATATATGTCCCCATAGAGTCATGCATTTTTTATTAAGATTGGGCTTGCAACTCGAGTTTCCAGAAGCCTGCTGGAGGGTGTGTCACTGGGGGCGGATCTTAAGTCCAGTCCTAAGGTGTGATCTCTTCGAACTCCCCATCAACATGCCGTCAGTGTGGTGGAACCCAGACGTCATCCAGGCAACAGCTCTCACTACAGGAGCCAATAACAAAGGACTGATTTCTCTCCATTCTTCTCACCTGAAGTTGTAAAATATCTTGTATTTCTGTAATAAATAGTAATATTGTCTTTCTAACAGCCATTCTGTAGTAGGTATGAGTTCCACTTCTTCTATAATGCTGCCTGTTTTAATAACCTACAAGCATAAAGCACAAAAATGTGGTTTTATTTCTTTCAAAAATATGTGCTATTTCCCATTCTCTCTCTCTCTCTCTGTCTCTCTGTCACTCCTTTCTCTGCATATATATAAATTGGTTAAATGGGTGCTATTTTTAAAAACATTAAGACAGCTTGTATTTGGCTTCTCCCTCTGAACCCTCATCCCCTTCATCACACTTTACGTGACTTCCTTCGGCACCCTCCTGATAGGCTTGCCATTGTCTCCTGCTGACTCTCTTGTGCTCCCATAGAGGATAAGAGACATTTGCTTTCTACCAAGAGTTAGTTACTTTGCACAAATAGCTACTCAAATGTTTACTCTTACAACTTCCATGCTTTCTATAAAAGTAGTAGTTATGAATTTGACTGGAGATGTGGCTCGCTAGACTGTATGATATCATAGAAAAGGAAAAAAGAGAAAGAACAGTGCTTATGAACTCAGTTTTAATTATGCAGATGCAGCAGCTCAATTTCAATTCCACTGTCCAGACACACTCTATTTTGACATGCAAAAATTCTTTCATTTCCCAATTTCTCATCCTCCCGTTTCTTCCAGGAGTAAATGTGTGCCTGCATCAGCACATATGTATCTGTGTATATTTTTATTCATTCAAAAGTTCCTTGCAGTCTCTTGGTATGGCGTGTGTAGATACTTCCCTGTCTGCCCATGCAACTCTGTTTCATATAGATGGAGCCTTGCCCAAGCATACTCAGAGCTTATTTTACTTGGCAGGCTAAGAGAATAGAAGAAAACAGACAGATATTAAACAAATGATCAAAACAAGTATACGTAGCTAGTGGCAGGTGTTCAACTGCTACATAAGAGTATGATAGAGTTATTTTGTGCATCTGTGCATGTATGTGCATTTGTATGTGTGTGGGTACATGTAGGTGTGGGTAAGCATTCATGAACATGTGTGTTAACACAGAGGCCAGAGGTCAACAATGGGCATCTTCCTCAATTGCGCTACAGTTTATTTTTATTTATTGACTTATTTTGTTTTTTTGAGATAGTGTCTCACTCTAGACCTCAAACTCACAGCGATCCTTGTACCTCTGCCTCCTGAGTGCTGGGATCAAAGCCATGTGCTTATTTTTAAATAACCCAGAGCTCACCAATTTGGCTAGATTACTTAGAAAGTTGTGACCATCCTTTCATTTTCACCCCTCCATTGCTGGGATTACCAGCCTGCACTACCACACCTGTGTGCTAAGGAGTCCAGCTCAGGTCCTCATGTCTGCAAGGCAAGCGCTGCCCACCTAGCCATCTCTCAAAGTCCTTAGAGCTGCATCTGGCACTGAGGTTACTGGCACACATGAAAATGAAAACTATCCTTCCGCACACCAACAAATGTTCATTTTCCAGGTCTCTTTAAAATCACACTAAATATTAATAACATAATTGATAAGTGAAAAAATGTCTTCAAATTGAATCTTCAAATTTAAATCTGTTCAGAATGGGAAAGTCACTAATAACTTTCTCACAAGGAGTTTGTTCTCAAACGACCAGTGTTCTCCAAATCAAAGAGAGAAATTTATGCAATTAAATTCTACAGTGGATACTTTTCTTTCTCTTTCCCTTCCTCCCTTCTCTCTATCCCAGGCTAGCCTTGGTTGGATTTACAGTCCTCCTGTTTCACTCAGACTCCCCAGTACAGTGACTTCAGATGTGCAATACCATACCATCCTGAACTGAATAATCTTCTATAATTCTGAAAGCTAAGGACATCCATTAAAAATTACCTTTGATCAGCTTGGGCTAGAGCTTGAAAAACCAAAAAAAAAAATTACCTTTGAGACAAATGAAGCAGTAACAATCCAATATTCTTTGCGATTTTTAGCTATATAGGCAGAGACTACGTGAAGATCGTACTCGTTGAAAATGCCATTAATATCAACCCGAGGAATGCAATATACAAATTCACCGTCATCTTTCAAAGATTTCTCAAATTTAAAAAGGAACTTAATGTCACTAAATTAACTAATAAAACAACTGAAACAATTTCAATATAGATTAAAAATAGGATTCAATATATTTAATTTTTATCTTTAAATAGAGTGATCAAACATACAGAACAATTTACCCATATACGAACTGATGCTTGGTTTCTAGTGATTCCTAACTCACAAATATGCCCCCTTCCATTAAATTTGCCTGCCAACTCCAGAAACTTTCTGGACACATAAAATTTATTATTCATATTGATAACAATGGAGGCTTCACATTCTAATAGCAATAGCTAATACTTGCTAAGTAGGTAATCAATAATAAGCAGCGAATGCTTCACACACATCCCAGCAATGATGTGTTTAACCTCTTGACTTGAAACTCTTAAATTTAAATGGATAAAGGTTTGATACTTTTAATTTCATTAGACAGGTGTAGAAGTGGATATTTTTCTAAATCAGGTAACTTATAAGATGTCACAAATTCAAGAAGTAGCAAAGTAGAGGTCTGAATCCAAATCTGACTTTAAATTCATATTCACACCTCATTTACATTATTATTGGGAAAACAGCCATTCTCTAGTAAGAAAAACCTGACATACACCATTAGCCCTACAGCCACAGTTTCTGATCCTGTCGATCTAGAATGCAGATAAGAATATGTATTGCCAATAACTTTTTTAGATAAATTATTTTTTAAAAATCACAAAAGACATACATGGGTTTTAACAAAAGATGAAGGATTAGAAGGGGGCAGACACAAGATGAATTACAGATTTAAATCTTATATGCCTTATCTATTTTCATTTTTTAAATAAATGAAGTGAATGCCAAATACTGTTTATAAGTATCTAGCAAGAATATTGTAATTCAATATTAATACTGTATCTGGTTTTGATGTAATATCCGAAATGAGTTTAAAATGAATATAGCTTCAAATATTAACTTCTGCACTAAACACTAAATGAAATAATACCTTTAGAGTATGCTTCTGGATGGCAGTTTTTGGAGCTTTATATTTCAAACCGTGTGGCGATAATGTAGTTTTCCAATCAAGTTTCTCTCTTAGCCTAATAATATGCTTTATCACATCATCATCTTTTGGTTCTGATGTAGAAAAAAATTAAAGTTCAGTATAAAAGCAAATATATGCCCCACTTAAAAACATAAAACATCTGAAGTATTTCTCCATACAAAAAAGTTAAATGGTAACTTACACAAGTGGACATAAATACTGTATAGTTGACCCTGGGTTAAAATTCAGCTTTGGGCTGGAGAGATGCCTCAGCGGTTAAGGCACTTGCCTCCAGTGCCTCAGGCCCTGGGTTCAATTCCCCAGGACCCACATAAGACAGCGCCACAAGGTGGTGGCCCTGGTGCGCGCTCTCTCTCTCTCTCTCTCTCTCTCTCTCTCTCTCTCTCTCTCTCTGTATCTCTCTGCTTGAAAATGAACAAATAAAATATTTAAAAAAATTCAGCTTTAGTAGGAGTGCAAAAGAAAAACTAACCTTTATCTCTTTAAGAAAGAGTCACATAGGATTTACTTTCACTATGGTAGAAAGCAAGCAAGAGAAAACACTAGAACAGGAGCCAGCTAGAAGGCCTTTCCTAATTAAGGCCTAAGCTGGAGTGGAAGCAGGAGGCTCATCCAGTAAACGCCTCACACATCCTATCTTTCTTGGCTTTTTTGCTGGCATCTGACAAGTCTCTACTTCTCAAAACCAACTAGTTTCTTGGCTTTTATTACCCATGCTGTATAGATTGTCTCAAGCTTTTATAATTATTTAAAAAATTATTCCAAATTGTATGTATTAGTAAGGACACAATGTCCCTTTAAAATTTTTTTATTGAGAACCTTAATGTATGAACATATTGCACATTGGTCATCTTCCCACCAGGTTATATCCTAGGTCCCCTCTCCCTTCTCCCCTTCCACTAGGCCCTCCTCAGTGGGGTTATCTACAGTGACTCTCGGGTCAGTCCCTGGAGGGGAGGACACCTTTCCAGCCTGTAGCTCTTCTTCCCACCCTCTTCCACATGTGAGGTGTAATGAGAACATCAGAGTGATATTCATTTTCCTCTTTATAAACATACCTGTCATTTCTTTGTCTAACTAACTCCTCTCTTCTGTTCTTCAGAAATTGCATACTGTGAAGTATTATTGTCGTCCTGCTGTACTGTCCACACTAAAACTGCTTCCTCCTTTGCTGTACCATCTGTGATTCACACTCCCTTCATCTTCCCCCTCCTCTCTGCTGGTTCAAGCCTCTAGTGACCTCTCTACTTCCTACAGCTATAAAATCACCCTTGTAAGCTTCCACATGTAAGCAAGAACGTGCAGTTTTTGTCATTTTGTGTGTGGCTTATGCCAGTTAACATAATTTTCTCCAGTTTCATTCATTCTGACACAAATGACAGAATTGTTTCTTTTTGTGGCTGAAAATATTCCACTGTGCATGTGTGCACCATACTTTTTAACTCATTCATTTTTCAGTGGCTATCTTGGCTTAGCCCACACTTTGGCTGCTGAGAATAGTGTTACAATAGCCATGGCCTCTTTGATATACTGATTTAATTTCCTATGGATATATATTCAGCAGTGGGACTGATGTATCTTACAGTAGCTCTATTTTTGATTTTTTATTTGAAAATATTTTAGTTATTTGCCACAGAAAGGGGGAGGGAAGGGGAGCAGAATGGGCTCAACAGGGCCACTCTTACAAATGAACTCCAGATGCATGTGCTATTCTGTGTATCTGGCTTTAATGTGGGTGCTGGGAAACTGAACCAGGGCCATCAGGCTTTGCAAGCAAGCATCTCAAGTACCGAATCATCTATCCAATTCTTTATTTTTAATATTTTTAAAGAACGTCCATATTGTTCTCCATAATGATTGTACTGATATGAATTCCTATCCATAGTGCGTGAGATTTTTCTTTCTTCCACATTCTTAAAGGCATTTGTGATTTTTTTCCTCTTTGATTGCAGTCATTCTACCTACCACAGTGACATCATATTTGCATTCTCTTGACAGAATTGTGCAGCAGTTTTCATATACTTGTTTGCCATATAAATGCTTTCTGTTGAGCATTGTCTATTCAGATCATTTGACAAGCTTCTAATTAGTGTATTTCTTTTTGAAGTTGGGTTTTTAAATTCCTTATATAGTTCAGAAATTCACCCCTTGTCAGATGAAAAGTTTTCAAACATCTTCTCTCATTCTGCAAGCTGTCTTTGGCGATTGTTTCACTTGGTGATTGTTTCCTTTGCTGTAAAGCTTCCCATAAAACATCGTTTTGTGGTCAAACAAGCCATGGGAATCTTTGAAAAGTACACAAGGCATGTCCACAATGCTAATAATCCTAGAAAGTTATTCGATATTCCTGGCCCTCCAAAAGTCTTGAACATCATCTGAACAGCTTCTTGGCGAGGAATTAAAATCAATTTGAGCTCTTTGATGGAACGGTGTTGGAAGTGGGATTAGGTCTTAACTGCTTCTTCAACACCAACCACAGAGAGAGACTAGCATGAGTTGGCCAGCAAAATGGACTCTTATAAATCTACCTGGAGTGACAGTCCATCCTGTGCCTCATTCTACAGCCAGCAGCAGACACAGCCCCCCCCC
>PVHP010014597.1:0-5000 GCA_004024765.1 Zapus hudsonius
GGTCTCTGCTCTTCCTCCTACTAACTAATGCTAAGTCCCTATCTTCTCTGCCAAACCTCTCTTCCACCTGCAGGCTTTTCTCCTAGCGATCATGACCCCTGCTGTGACCATTACCTAGCAATCAGGTTGCTAATTCCCAGCAACCACCTTGCTCCCCTGTATATAAGGTGCTGCCTGCTTGTAATAAAATGAGTTTGATGGGAAATCCGTCTTGCTCCAGTCTCTTGCATCTCTTGTTCCCACCCATTCTCACCCCTTCTCCTAGGGCCCTCGCGTGACCGACCCGTGGGTGGGGATGGGCAGGCGTGCATATGGTCTTGTTATAAAATTCAAACATGTTGGGGGTATTGACTCGATTCTGAGACAAACGCAAGTTTTGGAGTACCGGAACTCATAACGCGGGTTCTCGAGTACAAAGAACAAACTGCAGTTTTACGTATTCGACCTTGCCGTTGCTAGATGATCAAGCAATCAAAGATGGGGCTGGAGAGATGGCTCAGCGGTTAAGGCACTTGCCTCCAGTGCCTAAGGCCCCGGGTTCAATTCCCCAGGACCCACATAAGCCAGACCCACAAGGTGGTGGCCCTGGTGCTCTCTCTCTCTCTCTCTCTCTCTCTCTCTGCTTGAAAATGAATAAATAAAATATTTTTAAAAAAGATGTATCTGATTTATTTCCATTCACTTTCCTCTCTCTATCATGTGCGCATGTGACCAACACAATGAAAAGGACACTCAGAAGACGGCGGGAAGATGTCAGTGCATCTTTGGCGATCTTGGGAGTCTAGTATCTTTATGATACAAGCACTGTGCAGACATACAGTTCTACGATTCAGAATCTTAAGAGTTTGAGACAGGAAGTGTATGGTCCACAGGGTTTTGAGGCAAAGATCTTAAAAAGAGAGATGAATGAATGAATAAAATCCGTGAATAGAAAATATTCACTTGGTTATTCAGAAGAGCAGAGCCCACCATTGAGGAAGACATTTCCAGAGGAAAGAGTAACTAGTCAGAAAGGAGAGAGAGATAGCTTTTGTTTCAATGTTTAAGATAAACCTGGGTTTCTAACAGCGATGAGCTTGGGAGAAAATGATCAAAGGAGAAGGGGAGTAATTATCGGAGTATTGATGGGCAGAACGTTGTGTTCATTGTGAGGAAGGCTAGATTCATGTTTGTGTCTGCTTCTGTGTGATCTCACTTCCTCCAGACTGTGTGACCCACTACCTCTACCTGCTCACTGCTCACCTGAGAGGCTGGCAGTCACATAACGTAGGCACTCTTCATACTGTATGGGAATAGTCCTCGTTGAAGGGCAGTGTCCTGAGGAAGGGGCACTTTTTTCTCCTTTGCAAAGGGATGTTACGTGCATCAGCCACATTCCTGCAGCTCTTGTTAAGCAAGAGTTCAGTTTAGAGTCATTCTCCCTCTACCCAGAAGTTCCCCATGTAGTTGATCTGGTCCTCATTTCTTTTTTTTTAAAATATTTTATTCACTTTTCAAGCAGAGAGAGAGAGAGAGAGAGAGAGAGAGAGAGAGAGAGAGAACACCAGGGCCAGGGCCACCACCTTGTGGGTCTGGCTTATGTGGGTCCTGGGGAATTGAACCCGGGGCCTTAGGCACTAGAGGCAAGTGCCTTATCCGCTGAGCCATCTCTCCAGCCCAACCTCATTTCTTTTTTTAACCTCGCTCATAAATGGGGTCTAAAATGCTCATCTGATTGCTGGACTCTTGCATTCTAAAAGAGAGTTGGCATCCAAACGTTTTGGAATGAACCCAGGACAATTTGCTGAACCGACACAAGACGAGGATTGGGCAGTTCCAAACATCAAAAAAAGGTTTGGCAAAGGAAATGTTGTTCTTTTTTCTTTTGTTGTTGTTGTTGTTGTTATTGTTTTGTTTTGTTTTTTATGGCCTGGTACATAGGTGCCACTCAAGAAAAGATGTCAGGAATGAATTAGCCTCAGTAGAAGATGTCATCTCTAGACTCAGCCAAGGTCTCTTTTCCCTTCTGGATCCGTCCAAAGGCTAAGCCCTGAAGATCTCAGCGATGACACGGTGTGTGGGCCTGATAACCCAGTGCAGGGCTTTGTGTAGATTCCTCCAACTGGCCCTGACCTGATTTTCGAAGCCATGCTGGTCTCATTATATTCAGGCGGCTTTTCTCTTCTGTCTCTATGGAGCCCAATGCCTACTTTCTGGCCAGGGCTCAGACACACTTGACATTTTCATGAACAGAAGGAAATTCGTTTCAAGTCCCGAGGATAAGCACCATCGTGGTAAAAGGTCACAAAGCCCTGAGCGCTGCTCTTTAGCAAGAGATGCTGAAGGCAAGTCCAAAGAAAACACGGGACCTGGTTTGGAGCAGGCAGTGGACACTCATCATCAAGGCTGTGCTACACAGAACGAGAAGGCTTCGGGGGAATTCAAACACCCTGGGAAAGGAGGGGTTTGCTTGCACCGGCCATAGTAAATATGTTTTGACAATAAACAGACGGGTGACCATAAGACACGCATGTCTGATGTGGAAGGAAAGCCTGTTTGCACCAAATAAATTACAGAAACAGTTCAAGAGCAGTTCATGCTAGTGAAAATATTATCCCTGAACTACTGGCAGGGTGAGTGTCAGATTAGGTTATCTTTTGGGGGAGTGCCAGCCGCACTCGTTACACCCGCCTCGGGGAGGCTGTTGGAAGTCGTACGCACTTTGGTGTTTTTCTGTAAGCCTCCGCATTTTCAATTTTGGTCACAGACAAAGCTTACTTTGCCTCTCAGGATCGGTTTTCTCAGGGGCTGAAAACCCGGCTTGGAAATCAATCTCTGTCTCTCTGTCTCTCTGTCTCTCTCTCTCTGTCTCTCTCTGTCTCTCTCTCTGTCTCTCTCTCTCTGTCTCTCTCTGTCTCTCTCTCTCTCTCTCTCTCTCTCTCTCTCTGTCTCCCTGCTCTGCCCCACCTGTGTGACTGCATCCCAAATGAATGTCTGAGATTAGGTCCAGGCTGAGAGATGCTGATCCCCTACAAGTCCCAGAGCAGACCTAACCGGTCCAAAGGCCATCATTTATTCAAAGTCCGGCCCTTTAGTTCATGAAAGGGATGACTTTTAAAATAGAGCCAGCATAAACAAGAAGTAAGACTCTTTGAGGGGGCAGAAACTTCATCAGAACTTCTGAAAACTTTCAGATGTTCCTCAATTTTGACTTTGTAGGCTACTACAGGAAAATGATATCCTCGCATTTATTTATGATGTATTGTGATTTAATGTATTTCTATCGCCACATAAACGACAAGTTATTTGTTGTCTAAGTAGATGTACAGTGAACATCGTGGCTTAGAACCAGCCTCCCAACACGGTGGAGAGGCTCACCCAAGATGAGCACAAGGTCATGGCCAGCCTGGATCAGGAAGCTAGTTTCATAGCAGGATTCTGGCTCAATAAACAAAAACAAAACAAAAAAAATGAACACAGAATTAGCTGAGTGGTTAACAAGACACATGAGCACTTAGCAGACCTGCAATTAGTGCTGTAGCTGCTGAAACCTACACAAATTTGCCAAACAAAAAAATGCTTAATGTTCTGTTCCCAAGCGATCACTGAGAGAAGGACCTGTGTACTGTGTCTTCAACACCCCTCGTGGTTTTTTAGGCAATTAATTCATTTAAGAATAAACACCTATTAAATATTTGGAGCTATGGTTTAGAATGGCTGGCCCTTCTTGACTAGACTTCCCTTTGCATAATTTTCAAATGGTAGGAGCAGATAGTCTCTGCCAGAGAGAAACATTAAATCATAGCAATCCAGGCGTTTTGATCCTGACACAACCCAGAAACCTTGCCTGGTGATCTGGCACCAAGAAAACCAACCTCACCCAGCAAAATGGGTCATGCCAGGGCCTGTGGTTTGAGGACAAGAGCCTTTCCATGACAGTCACAGGATGTCAGAGCCAGGGTTCAGAACTTCCAGAACATTGGTCCTATGGTGCCAAACATCCGGAACCTCGTGGGGAAAAAAAAAAAAAGAGCAAGATTCAAGAATCAACTCCCTTCCTTACAAATGAAGCAAATGACTAGATTTCCCCAGGCCTCAGAGCCTTTGGCACCAGGCAAGGTGGGTCGTCATAGTCTCGTCACATGATGGTTGGTGAGGAGTGAAAAGTGTGTGGAGTGAAGTCATCGGAGCTTGTCATTCTGAATCTCCTTTACTACCTGATGAAAGCTCACGGCAGCCAAGTGATCAGTTACATCAGTGGTGCATGATGGGAACCTTGGCACACACAGAAATTACCAGTGGGTTGACGCAAACCTAGCATCGTGGCTCTCGGTGAGGGATCGGGACTTACGGCTTGAGTTGGACCGAGTCGTCTCTATCTAAGAGTATTGCAGGGACACTGAGCTCTGAGGACCTTGACCTTAACAGGCAAGAATCTCCTCCGCCTGGGGGACCAGTGAGTAGAATTAAAACACCTTTCCCCAGATTCAGTTTATGAGCAGCACATGGATTACCCCGGGATCCCAGGCAAGCTGTGGTAACCCGTAAGCTAAGACTCTGGTCAACTCTCACGCTAGGACCTCAGCCTCCATGTACAAGACTCCATGGAAACACTGCTTGATGGTAAGAATCTAACTGGAGCAATGGTAAAGAAAGTTGATGGTAATTCATTGAAATAGCTGCCATGTCATCACTTACATGATGGAAGATCACTAAAATAGAACCAACCAATAATTTGATAGAATTTTCAACTCCGAAGAAATTAGGTCTGAGAGCCACAGAGTGACAGGGAGGACACGCAGGACTCCCTTCTTCTTCACCATGGATGGGATGACGGGCTGAGGGTTCCCGCTTCAGCAGACTCAACAGATGCTCTTCAGAGACTTTTGAACTGAACCTCTCTGAAGTAGAAAAGAAAAGATCAGTTACCATTTCATTATTTTTCCTTCTCGTTCACCTCTGAACTTCCTGGTTCGGTCTGAGGCCAAAGTAAAATTTACCAAAACACCACGGGAAAGGCT
>PVHP010014597.1:10000-38933 GCA_004024765.1 Zapus hudsonius
GGGGTCTCCAAGGTGAGTGTGGAAGGATCATGGAAGTGTGGAGATGAGCAGCGCCCAGCCTTCCTCTGGGGCGTCCTCTCATCCTCTCTCCCTAATCAGAGAGCCACCCTCGTGACCCGTGACCTCCTGCTCACACAGGGGGTGAAGGCAGTGGGTGTGGAGCCCTGGCTCCTTGGATACGAACCAGAGCTCCTGAGTTTGGCTTTAGAAAGGCAGGTGCATTGTTGGTGACACCATTGTTTTTTTGTTTTTGTTTTTTTTTTGGTTTTTCAAGGTAGGGTCTCGCTCTAGCCCAGGCTGACCTGGAATTCACTATGGAGTCTCAGGATGGCCTTGAACTCAAGGCGATCCTCCTACCTCTGCCTCCCGAGTGCTGGGATTAAAGGCGTGCGCCACCACGCCCGGCTTGGTGACACCATTGTCGCATCTGATTATTTGCTTCTACACAGCTAGATATAACAGAGACTTGGTTAAACAGATGGGGGCATCTGTAACACACAACTTCTCCATTTGCCTCACACGCAAAAATTACCTTGTTAAACGACGTGTAAACTTTACCTCCAGACATAAGTCCAAGTGGCATGAATTGCCCCAGTCACTACTGTGACAAAATACCTGAGACAATTTAAGGGAGGAAGGATTTATATGACACATGCGTCGGAGGTGCCGGTCCTCAGTGACATCACAGGTGTGACAGAGACGAGCCCTTTGTCATGGCTTCCAGGAAGCAGAGAGAAGCCCAGTGCCTACACTCCTCTGGCTTTCTCTTCTTTTATTCCATCCGGAGCCTTAGCCCATGGAATGAGGCCATGGGCTGACTCGGGGAGGATCTTTGTCCCTCAGTTAAATCTGTCTAGAAGTTCCCTTATAGACAGGCCACACAAGTACGTCACCAATCTGCTGGGGAGCTTAACTATCACCAACAAACACAGAGTGGAACTCGGAAAACGTTTCACAAATCATGAATATTGTCTTTCTGAGTCTCTGAAACGAATCACGCTAATCCTCACACTGAAGGTAGAATCTGTAACTCCAATTAACTTCCAAGCCGGTCCATGCGGATCTAGGGTCTGTTCCTCTAAACCATGATCTAGAAGTTTCTTCTAACAATTTTGCCACTTTCACAGTTAGAACAAGAAGAAACAATAACTCGCCCAAGTTCCGATGGTGGATGGGCAAATGGACAGAACTAATTCCAGCGGGTGTTTAAAAACTCTCAACCTAAAATGGGCTTGAAGGCATCCAGCATTCCAGATGGCCAGAGAGTTTTCTTGCATTTGCCTCTCGGATGACAGGCAGGCGAATCAGTATCAGATGCCCTTTCCTCCTCAAGGCAGGGGCCACTGGAAGAGCTGCGGTGTGTTTGTCTTCTCTTCCTAGAGTCCTTGAGGTCAAAGACATCCCCGCTCGTTTGCCAAGGCAGGTACACTCACTGCTGGCCGCATTCAACTCGGAGAGTTCACGAACGTGTCTGGCTCAGCAAAAGCAGTCACTTAACACATGTGTCTGCATCTGGAACATGTGCCCACCTCAGGCTCTGCCTGCTAAAAGAACCTCTGCACACCTCTCCCTCACTCTACCCTTGGTGACATCACCTTGGTGACGTAGACGGTGGCCACGATAGACATATCCACACAGAAATGGCCCAGTTGATTTTAGGCGTTTAGAATAGAAGCGTTGTGTCTTCTATTTCTTTCTTTTAAAAAATATTTTATTTATTCATTTTCAAGCAGAGAGAGAGAGAGTACCAGGGCCACCACCCTGTGGGTCTGGCTTATGTGGGTCCTGGGGAATTGAACCCAGGGCCTTAGGCACTGGAGGCAAGTGCCTTAACTGCTGAGCCATCTCTCCAGCCCCTTCCATTTCTTTCTTATTACCTCTGCTTTATAAAGCTCTTTTCAAATTAGCAGCTATGTCTTTCATGTGAGATTTATAATTTGAATATCTTTTCAAGAAATCATTTTTAACTTATTAAAGAAAACAGTTATTTTAACATCATTTTAGACAACCATTTCCAGACAATATTCTTTCACTTTGTTTGCATAAGTGGTAGTTGTTAAAGGAAAAATTTTCATTCTATTTTTATCTAAACTGTTATTAAGTAATTAATAATGACTCTAAAATATATTTTTAATGACCAGGAAATTAAATTGTCATGTGTAAAATTGGAAAATAACTTTGTGTACTAGAAAGTGACTTCCAGTGCATTGAAATTCGTCTCATTGGAAGTTCTATTCCTATCTGACAAAAATGATTGTCGTCTTAGCCAAATCCCTAATATTTTCTGTCTGAAATAGACTTCGTGATTTTCATGTGTGAACAGCCATTTTCTAGCATATTGTGGAAGAGACAAGGGTCTTCCGAAATTATTTCATGAGAAGGCTAATTAATGTCCAGTGCTCGTGGGAAAGACAGGACAGTGCGTCTCGTGGAGCAGAGAAATGGGGGTCAAACTGGAAATGCTCTGGTTCTAGACCCTCCCTTTATTAGCTTTCTGGCCTTCAGAGTCACTTAACTTCTCGGTGCCTATTTTCTCCTGTATACTGATGATGCTAGAACCTTCCTCATGCGTCGTCGGTGGAGGGACCAGATGCTTCAACTGCATGTAAAAGCCTGGAGTCTTCGAGAAGTGTTTTTTCACGCAGCTGCTGCTGCTGCTGTCGTCCTCTGTATCTAAGCGCAGAAATCTTGGCACACTGGGGCTAAGAAGCATTTCTAAGAGGTCCAGGAATATTGCACTGGTGGGCAAAGTCTACTTGTCCAGAATGAATAGAAAACCAATCTGAAGGTTTAGGGATTAAAAGAAGGGCCTGAATCACTAACTTCCCAGAGGCATATGAAAGCTTGTTCTAAAATCAACAAGGCTGGGGAAGAAGAGGCCCAACATAACTTTTGCATAAAGAAGATAGAATATTCATTCTTGAGTAATTGCCTGAGACTTCACAAGGCTGTTTAGGGACTCAAGTCCTAGGTCATCCCCACACTTACCAGGACATTCTCTGGTGTCAGGGTCCTGGATGGCTCCTCACCACACCCACATTCCGAGCCATGGGTTGGAGAGAGGAAGGAGAACACACGTCTCCATCAAGGGGGTGTTGAAGAAGAAATCATATACACACCCTGTCCTCCCAGCACTTGGGAGATGACAGCATAGAAATGGGACCACACAGTGAGCTCCATGCCAGTTGGAACCATCTAGAAAGACCCTGTTTAAAAAGAAAAGAGGAAGGAGGGAAGGAAGGAGGAAAGAGGGAGGGGAGAGAAAAAAGAAAAAGTTTGTTTTCTTCTCTTTTCCCCTGAGCCCGTCAGGTAGAAGTACACATAGCTATCACATCTATAAGGAAGCCAGAAATTATTTTTATTCTGAGCATCTTTGTGCCAACCTAAAATAACAAGAAGCAGACCTTGAATGAGCTAAGCACGCAGCCTTGTTCCATCCCCTTGCTAGGTTTTACACTGATTGCCCTCAATGGAGGTGCCCTCAACTCCTTTTAAGGAACATGATGGGAGAGTCTCAGCCAGCAAAACCCAGACCAAGGTGGAAGGTTCTGGATGAGATCAACACTCACAGCGGGTCCCAGTGGGCTCTGTGGACCACGGAGGCCAAAGCCAGGGGCCAAAGGACCTGTCTCGGAACACCCAGAATAAACGAGCTGGTAGGAGCAGGATGCCCAGAACAAGGGCTTCTCTTGCAAAGGGGAAATAAGGATTACACAGCTGTCATCAATCTAAGAATTATCAAGTCCCGTTGGAAGGGAACTGTGGAAACTGGGGTCGGCCCATCTGGCAGCCTGGGCTTTGCTCGGGAGGAGGATCCCTTCTGTCCTCTGTCACTCACAAACAGCAGAGAGCTGTTCCCTCTTGGGGCCACTGCAGCCGCCACACCCTGCTCTTGCTGATTGCCACTTGCGGATCCAGGAGATGGGGTGATCTGACCCAGGTCTCAGCAAGGCCGGTGCCCTCCTGGTTTCTTTGGCAGTGGCACTCCCTTGTAAGTGGGAGACGCCTTCCAGGCCGCATGGTTCTGCTCGTTTCCATGTGTGGATCTGTGGTCGCAGCCAAGGCTCTGATCTTGATGTCGATTGGAAGGCGAAGAGTTCTGGTCTTTCTAAGGGCCTCAGTGTCCCTTGGAAGAAACCCTCCACTGTTCTGTTCCATGTGACAAGGGTGCTAAGCCATAGCCCACCCTTGGTCAAAAGAATGCGGTGGGTGACACAGGCTCTCCTGGCCACAGCCACTCAACCCCTGCTTCTTGGACCTTGGTCCTCCTCAGACACACAAACATGTGTTGGCTCAGCCCGAGTTTGCCACAACCACGTCTCCCACACAATTCAGCAAAGTCCTTTTCCTCGGAGCAAAAGTTCCCGTCCCTTGGGGACATCCACAGAACCGCCAGTGACAGTCGTCACACCTACAACCCTGGAAAGGGGTTCTTTGTCTATCTTTTACCCAGAATCTCACCTTCTCTCGCTTCGCCTCCACCCTAAGATGCAGGGCCCAGAGACGTCGCCGCTGGGCAGGGAGGGAGGACACCGAGATGCGAAGTGCCAACTCCACACTTGAAAGAAGCAACCTTGGGCTGGAGAGATGGCTTAGCAGTTAAGGCATTTGCCTATAAAGCAGAAAGACTGGAGTTCGATTCCCCAGTACCCATGTAAAGCCAGATGCACAAGGTGACACATGTGTCTGGAATTCGTTTGCAGTGCTGGAGACCCTGGAGTACCCATTCTCTCTCTGTCTCTCTGTGTCTCTGTCTCTGTCTCTCTCAAATAAATAAATTTTAAAAAAAAGAAAGAAAGAAGCAACCTTATGTTTCTCAATCTGATTTCTTCGTGTTGTTACTCTCGCTGTTTCTTTTGAGACAGGCTCTCATGATACAGTCCCCGGAACTCACTCTGTAGGCCACAAACTTATAGCAATCCTCCAGCCTCAGCCTCCCAAATGCTGGGACTACAGGTTTGAGCTAGAACGGACCAAGCTAATTTCTTACTTTTGAAAATGAAAAAGTTTCACAAGAGAGCCTCCTCAGCTCATCAGTTTATTTATTCTGTAGCCTATAGATGTACATGGCATGACCACATACATACATATCCAAAAGCTGTTCTCCTGTCCCTTGGCTTGGGGATGTCAGACTGGCTCCATTTGGTTCTAAGTCCCTTCTCTCTTTGTGCCCTGGGCATAGGCCCCATAATTTGGAGCAGTGATACAAGCCCCAGACTTTTCCTAAGGCATGGGAGGAGCTGCCCTTTGATTTTAGCAACCTGGCATCGTAAAGCCAGCGTGGGCCCAATATGCATACACACGGATCCAGGCTTAGGCCATTGGCCTGCTTCTTTGCTCTATTATGAAGGACCTCTCCTTACGCGTGGCTCTGGCTGGGGAGATGGCTCAGCCGTTAAAGGCGTTTGCTTGGGTTCAACTCCCCAGCACCCACATAAAGCCAGGTGCACGAGGCGACACACACATCTGGAACTCGTTTGCAAGATGCCCTGGCCTACCATTTGCAGCTGTCCCGGCTGAGCAGGCCTCCAGGTGAGGATCCGTACGGTGCTTGGAGCCTCTTACCTGGGCACCGCACACTGGACTGAAGGTGGCCAGTCCCATGGAGTCTCTGCTTCAGGAGAAGGAACCTATATAATTAAGTGGTAGGGGAGTGCTAGACTCAGCTCCACTCATCGACATTTAATAAGACCTACAGAAATTTCAATGTGGGGAACGTATCACCTAGTCTACTCAACTCTGACGCTTTCACGGAACTCTGAGATCAGACAAGTTTCATTCTCCTCTCTGTTACTACTTGTAGTGCTAACAAGAATGACATTAGGCTAACATTTAGGACCAGGCGCCAAGCCTTGCTGTAAGCACTTCCAGGTTGAAAAGTGCTAGAAGTCCTAACCATCACCCACCGCCGCCACCGTTTGACATACACAGAGAAGGAGGGAGAGAAAGTTTAAGCAACTTATTTAGGTTAGAACATCTAGTACCTGATGGGATCCGGTCTCGAAGTCAGACACCTATCACAGTGGTTGTGCCCTTGATCACCACGTGACCTCACCCTTCTGTGGGTGAGTGGGCCTTTGCTTGTCCTTCATCTATAAACTAGGGAGAATAACCCTACCTTACGCAGTCAGTAGATAATGAAGATCCTAGAGCCCGTTCAGATCTCTACTAAGAACTTGATAATCAATTATCACAACTGTCATCATTTTCCCTCTCTTGTGCTGCGGTTGATACCAAACCGGCACCGAGAACATGCAGAGCAGGCGTTCCAGTAGACAGAAGAGTGTGCACCCCGCGGCCCACCCCGAGTTCCCACATCGTCTGGCAGAGATCCGCAGCCCCACACATGACTCCCCTATATAACGAGCAAAGGATGGGAATTGCTTTCCAAATCAAAACACAGCCAGAGACCGTTTGTTTCCACTTAGGTTTGTGCCTTTGAAGACGACGCCAAACAATCAGAGACAAGTTGGAGAAACTGAGAGCCAGCCTAAGCCCTCTGATCCCCCTCGATCAAGTTCCCAACATGGTCTGTGCTGAGCGGTGGCCGGAGAAAGACGGTATGCTTTATCTCCTCTGGCAGGCAAAGTGTCAGAATTCGTCCCAGACAAAGGCCTGCACACTAACTCTCCTCCCTGTCCAGAGTGGTGAGGATTCAGGTGGGAATTCCAGCGGAGGCTATGCATGGATGCCTGGACTTATGGGCAACCTTAGTGTTGTCATGTCTGGGGTGTTGGGAAGAGACTCAACTCCTTCCAGCTTAGCCTAGATCAATTTCGCAGATCTCGCAGTTAACTTCCAGGTGACATTGGGCCCATGCTGGCTGTACGATGCCAGGTTGCTAAAATCAAAGGGCAGCTCCTCCCATGCCTTAGGAAAAGTCTGGGGCTTGTATCACTGCTCCAAATTATGGGGCCTATGCCCAGGGCACAAAGAGAGAAGGGACTTAGAACCAAATGGAGCCAGTCTGACATCCCCAAGCCAAGGGACAGGAGAACAGCTTTTGAAGTTTGTTCTGTCACTCACAGGAAGGCACACGGTGGAGAGGAAGAACAAGGTTTTAGCTGTTTCTGTGACCACAGTCCCATGTCCTTGGGGGGAAAGCAAGCATTGAACTACTTGAAAAAAACTTTTAATGTATTTATTAGCATTCAAAGAATTAGGTGTCAGCATGGTGGTTCGAACAAAATTCTCTTTGTTTCTCTTCCCCCACCCTCCTTCCTCCTTTCTCCTGACTCTGGAGCCCTCCCCCACCCAACTTAGCTTTGAACTACTTTTTGCCTCATTTTCCCCCTCTGTAAACAGGGAAGCAAGACTCCAAATGCCCGTGCTTGTCTTCTTGGAAGTTGTTTTATTCTGACTCAAGTATGGTCTGGGGTGCGAA
The DNA here is from genome assembly GCA_004024765.1 of Zapus hudsonius. Classification (NCBI taxonomy): domain Eukaryota; kingdom Metazoa; phylum Chordata; class Mammalia; order Rodentia; family Dipodidae; genus Zapus; species Zapus hudsonius. Next base: position 17,385 of record PVHP010014597.1, read on the forward strand.
CACAAGCAGGGGGAGGTCAAGAAAGAGTGAGGAGAGGGGAAGGTAACTAGAAAAGCAAGCTTTCCCAACCTGCAGAGGAGCCTCAGGAAGCCCCAGGTTCCCAAGGGACCCCGAAGGAGGGTGTGTGCAAAAGTCACATAGGCATGAGACTTAAGCGTTTTCCCAGAACCCACTGAGAGTTCATGTGGCCGGATTTGTGGGATGCGGCCAACCCCTTTGGAGAACATCTATATCTTTTGCAGCGCATACGCAAATACTGAATTCTCCATTTCTGTCCAGAAAAGCTCAAGAATTGAAGACGGATTCAGAATGAAACCCAGGTTAAAGTGATATTTTGGAATCAAGCGCCCCTACCTGCCCTGACTGACGACGACCCTGGTGGGCATGTCCACAGCGTGCTGGCTGCCAGGGACATCTCAATACCAGGAGTGTATAAAAAATCAAATAGGAAAGCAGAGTCCATAAACCACAATATCTCTGTGAGGAAATGGACTTCCTGTCTATTTTTTATGTACCCAATTAAGTGCAGATTTTTGGCTGCATGAACAGCATAACTGCAGCATTTTTTTTTCCAGAAAAACCAAGAAATGAACTGAAAAACTAAACAAGAAAAACTCTTAGGAGAAGAAGGCTTGATAAGTGCTGAGAGGTTTTTTTTTCTTATTTTATACCTGATATCCTCCAACCTGGAGGTGACCAACCTCCAGCATAGCGACTTTAGGTCACATTTCTAGAACACTGCCAACACCCCATCCCAGAGGGCTTGCCACTGAGTCAGGTGAGTACATTTCAAGACCTTATATGGAATAAAATAGCAAGGCATTTAGGGAAGGTGGGTAGCTCAGCGAGTTGGGTATCTGAGAATTTAAAAAAAAAAAATCAAAGTTGACTTAAAAATTCTTTAATGAAATAAAGCACTAGGTGACCTGGTTCAAAAGAAATAGGAACCTGCCTAAACCTTACTTGCCAGAATAAAAAAAAAATAGCTCATAGATTTTCCTCTGAGTTACCCTCACCTGGGCACTTTCTGGCTTAAGCCGGAAGCCAGGAAACTCAAACCCTGTGAGAAAAAGCAACTTGGTTGACCTAAGCCGTGAAGGACCCGACTCTTCAACTTCTGAGAAACCCATGAGCTCTAAGTAAGCTTGCATCCACTCCATAAACCTGGACAGAAAGTCCAGTGCATCCAACCAGGTCGCCATAAATAGTCCTAAACAAGTACCTCCTGTGAGGGAGGGGTCAGGGCTGCAATCCACACTGGTCTTGAAGACATCTGTAGTTGGTCGGCACCTAGCACCCTGGGTCTTTTTCTATATTACAGAAATAAATAAAGAGTAGCAATAATGTCTTAAGCAGGAAACCCAGTTAAGCTAGAAACAACCTTTTCTGCTGTGTGAAGGCTATGGAGTCCCTTCCCCCAACACTTCCTTTGTGTAAACACGTTGGATATCTTTTGAGATTTTTTTTTTTGCTCTGGATTGCTGATTTTCCGAAACCATATTAAGTGTCACTCTACAAAATATGTTAAAAGTGTAGCTTGTCCAGCAAGCTTTCTGCTCTGAGTGAAAAGTAGGCGATATTTTCCCCCCTGTGTCTTTCAGAATCTTACCTCTATTTTAACTCAGTCATCTGTAGCCTTCAAACTTGACCATTGGCCTGAACAAGCTATTCTCTTCCTACCTTCATTCTCCTGAGCCTGGCGGCCTGGGCTGCGGGTACTTTGTACTGATGCCTGATGTCAATCAGAGCATATAGCTGAGAATGATTTTAAGACCTCGGAAAAAAAATCCTTTCCAAGTGTAAAACTCAGCCCCGTGTTACATCCAAGCCACAATTGTTGTTTTCAAAATAAAGATTATAAATAGGGAAGCAAAAGAGAAATATGTGCTCAGTGGGGATGTGAATTCTACTGCACGTGAGGCCTCATGGAAAATGTTCACGTCTAGGGCGGGGGATCCAGTGGCTAAGCCATGGGTCCATCTTTGTGGGTAATTAATGGGCTGGGCATTCAGATCCTGTTATCACATGTTTCTGTATGACCCTTGTCACTGAAAAGGTCAGCACAAGCCTTTGTTTTTGGTTCTGGCTTATGTGGGTCCTGGGGAATTGAACCCGGGGCCTTAGGCACTGGAAGCAAGTGCCTTAACCACTGGGCCATCTCTCCAGCCCAAGCCTTTGTTTTTGAGACCTGATTCGAAACAGAAATGATATCAGACACAAAATAAGCTTGTCACAATCACATCCCGCCCCTCAGGAACCGTGGCCCTGCTGGTCAGAAAGGGCTTTTTTAATGAAGCCAATCTGAAGAGCGCAGATTCCAAGAATAATACTCGACCAAAATTGAATGCGAGTCTCTTGTACTTGTTCTAATTTTCTGTGACAGAGAGCAGAGGCTAAATTCGGTGAAAGTATTGTTTTCCTTCTAGGTTTAAGTCTGCCAAAATTTGCTTTTATTCCTGCCCTGGCCCCCAGTCATCCTCTCTGGAATGATGTGGTGGCCATGAGCGATGGGGACACTTGTTAGAATCTGGGTGGTGCCATCTTTCACTCCCGGGTCGAATGGAAATGTTCCCCAATGGAAAACTCCGAATCATTAACAAGAACAATGTCAAGAATCCATAAGACAGGGCTCTCCTCACGCTGACCGACCGGATGCCAGCCAGGGAGGCCTGCAGCTGTCCTTCCCTCCTCAGGAAGAAACTTGGCAGTGAGTCAACTTGATACAGGAATTTGAAATATGTGTGGTCCCACAATATTAAAGGAGATTATCAATTCAAAAACCAAAATAATAATAATAATCAATTCAGCATTAGAAACCAAAAGGGGAAAGGAAAAAAGAAAACAAGCCACAGGTAGTGTTCTCGTATTACATTTGTTTGTGCTGTCAGGATAAAATATGAGAGAAATATTTTTATTACATGGAAACTGAGATCTCCTTCCCAAAATTATTTTCCACTAACTTAAAGCTAGGCATCGCCGCTCAAATCCAAACACCGCTTTCTGCATGGAATGACACGTGGATCTTGTGATTGGTGGAAGGGGGTCTCAACTGAGCATGTGTCAAAGGGACCCAGGGGTGGGAGGGAAGCTGGCCTCTGTGGGACACACCCACACTTCTTCACAGATCTTAGTGGGCTTAACTGGGGAACACCTGCAATTTTGACTTTGACTCTAGCTCAGTCCAGTGTGTGTGTGTGTGTGTGTGTGTGTGTGTGTGTGTGTGTGTGTCTGTGTGTCTGTGTCTGTGTGTGTGTGTCTGTGTGTGTGTAAATGATCATTGATAACGCAGTTAAAAGTAGGGTATGGAGAGCGTATTACTCCGCTCATTGCTGTAACCTTGAACCTGGTAAGAAGAAATTGAAGGGAGGAGGGAGGGGTGTGTGGGGCTTGCAGTTTGGGAGGATAGAGTCACCATGATGGGGAAGGCATGGGAGGGGGAGACGAGCTGCATCCCTGGGCAGGAAGCAGAGAAAAGACAAGACAGAGCCTATCTATCAAACCTCAAGGCCCAGCCCCCAGTGGCTTCACTTCCCAAAGGTTCTACAACCTTCCAAAGCAGCACTAGGAGCTGGACGCCAAGTCTTCAAGTACATGAACCTACAGGGAACATTTCATATTCAAATCCTAGCAGTCAGTAAACTTGGATTCTTTTTCCTCAAAGCTCACTGGATGTTTTTCCTTGCTGTTTCATGAACCATAGCCGTGTCTCCAAAAGGTCTCCTGAAACAAATCTTCAAATTGTGAGAACATTCCCGTGATATTAGATGGCCTTCACCTCTCAGCCACCGGGCATAGAACAGATGTCTCCTCTCTTGCGTCATTCATGACTCAGAGTGCCCCAAGCCAGCCAGGACCAAGGCGTCCAGAAAACCATGATGGAACATGTAGAACGTTCCTTCCAACATGGCGACTACTGTGGACAGCAGTGTTAAAGAATGGTCCTGTGGGCTCCCAAGTTCCAGGACCTACTCGCCTACAAAGTGCTTCCTTGTAGCTACTAACTTTACAGCTGATCAGGAGTGTATTGTTTTCTAGATCATTCCAATGGCAAGATCTGGGTGCTAAGTGATTAATTAGCTCTTTTATCCATAATTATTTACCTGGGGCTCAATGTGTCAGACACTATTGGAGGCATCAGAAGTGAACAAAACAGACCATCCATGCTCCCCAGGGGCTCACACTCGAGTTGGTAAGGAGAAGGAGAAGGAGAAGGAGACAGCAGACTGAATCACAGGTGAGGTTCCCAGCACTCCAGAGGAGGGTCAGTGGAGAGGCAGTAACAGCTGAGGTGCTGGTGAGTGAAACCCAGTGGGGACGAGCAAAGAGCTTCTTCTGGAAGAAGGGCTGATGGAACGTGCCTCATCGAGAAGGTGACACTTGAGCAAACAGCACAGGTGAATGGGTTGGTGGATGGGGGTCTGGTACAGGGGCATCACTGTCAGCGAGTGCAGAAACATGACAGGAGGCGTGTCCAGCTTGCAGAGGCTGGAAAACCGATCAAAGGTGGAACAGAGAATCCCATCCATCCATGTGGCTCTCAGATCTTCTGTGAGTTAGTTAGTTGCAAACACGTCACAATGTTAGAAGCCGATATATCTCGGGCTGTCCCCAGTCAGCACAGGTGTCTGGCCTCTCTGTGCTGCAGAAGACTCCCAGAGGCCTGGAACACTTCCCCTTGCACGGTGGAGACACCTCGAAGTGGATTCCAGAGGAGTTCCGGAGCACAGAGATGGTGGAGCCACTAGCACTCAGCAGAGAAGGACGCTGCCGCTCCTCCCTCACTGTTCCCGTGGGGGACACTCAGATGCCCGCTGGAATGAGGAGCCTCGGCTGAATCCTTGTGGGAAAGTGACGTAATTGGACCCACTTAATTTTTTTTATTGTCCATAATGAGTTACACTGTTTAGTGGGCCAACAATGAGTTGTTACCCCCAATTCTTCATTGCCTTCCCTCCCCATCCCCAGTCAGCTGGATATCCTCCTCCGTGGGTTGTCTGGATCAGTCCTTGTAGCAGGGGACCATGGAGAGCCTAGTACTCAGCCCGGTCCTCATGGCCCTAGTATGTTGTTACTGAGGGGTGCCATGCCTCTGGATCGTCTCCCCCACCACGGCTCTCACAATCTTTCCCCCCCCTCTTCCGCTCAGTTCCCTGAGTCGTGCTGGATGAGTATTAAGGCTGCTTTAAGGTTGTGAGCTTAGGGGTTTTTGTGTCGAGAATCCTTGGTGTCTGTCTCACTGGCTTCTCCTGTGTTGGTTGAATGGCTGTGGCTGTGGGACCCCCTTAATTTTTAAGTGATGACATGGACCGGAGTGTGACAGATCCACCAGAGAGAGGCCAGGGTGATGGGGCTGCAGCAGTAACCTGGTGAGACAAGGTGTGACAAATCTATTTTGCAGCAAATCTATTTTGAAGTCAGAGGTCATGGGATTTTCTGACATATTGGATCTGGAATAAGAGCGAGAGAGTATTCAAGAAAAACACGAGAGACTGGAACGCTGAAGTTGGCCATCAGCTGGGACCAGAAAGAACGGAGGTGGAGGAAGGTTAGTGATCTTAGATTTGTTCAGTTTGAGGTAGATTATAGCTATGGGACCCTCATTACACACCAACCCGGCCAGACTGTGACCAAGTAGCATGTTAATATCTCCTCGTTTGAGTTGAGATAATTTGGCTCAAAGAGCTGAAATGGCTTGTCCATTACACAGCAAGTCAATTACCCATTAAGAACTCAGGCAAAGGTTTATAATTCTATGCCGAATGCTCCTCCCAGCTGAGAACCAAGCGGTGCTACCGGGAGGCCACTGGTGAGAGCTTCCTTTTCTGTGACCCACTAGACAGCAAGGTTGAAATTAAAACCTTCAGGCTGCAAGGTTTAGGGAATCTGCTAGAAAGAAGAAGACTGCAATCGAAAATCCATTTGAAAACTAGATTTTTCTTCCCCTCCCCTTAGAAAATAAAACAAACCCGAGGTGAGCCTCAGGCCAGCAAACCGATTGCATCAGAGAGGCAAGATGAAAAGGAGAGAGGGGATGGGCGGGAACAGGCCAGGGGCTTGTGTTCTGAGACACGGGGACATTGTTGGCTCAGAAGAAAACTGAGATAATGCATTAATGTTAGGTGTAATGTTTGATATTTTTTTCTGGAGACACTTTGTTTTGATACATCCGAAGAGAAAGGTCCAGAAGACAGACATAATAAAACCAGCTGATAATCAGCACCGCCTGTGAACTCCACTTTCTTTAAAGGACACCCCGGAGAATTCGCAGTGAGCGTGAGGCCTTGTGACAAAACTCCAGCGGCACTCTGCTTAGCTCAGACTTCCTTTAGCTCAGGCTTTTGCGACCTGCGGAAAGCCCATGTTTCTGAGAAGGATGAGGCCTTGTCATTCATTGGGAAAGCACTGAGCTTGCCGAGGTATTGACCAGCCAAACCCTAGCAGCTCATCCTGGGACAGTCTTCTCTTGAACAGGGAGTCCTGGCTTCCAGTGACCCAGAAACCTGGGTGTCATTGTTTCTGTTCAAAAGGGGTGGGGGCTGCGAATACCATACTCACCCATTTAACTAGCATTTATTGTAAAAAAATGCTAACAACTACAAAAATTGGGGCATAGTATGAGATAACTTTCTCATTCACTATAGCATCAAGGATATTGAGGAAAACTAGTCAAGTCAAAAAATTTAAAGATTCTGAGTGGTAGCGCCCACCTTTAATCCCAGCACCCGGGAAGCAGAGGTAGGAGGATTGCAGTGAGTTTGGGGCCACCCTGAGACTACATAATGAATTCCAGGTCAACCTGGGCTAAAGTGAAACCCTACCTCAAAAACCAAACCTTAAAAATAAAACCAGAACAAATGAAAACAGGAATTGAAGGTGGTTTGGGTGAGGGACCTGGGATGGAAGGGTTAAGGACGTGAGGGAAAGTATCTCGGATTTTCTACACTCTTAGGAGATCAAAGCCCTCTCCGTTAGGCTACCTAGGATTTATGGACTCTGACACTCCCTGTCTTATATGTGGTTGTTTGCTTTTTGTTTTTAGACAGGGTCTCCTGTCTAGGGTAGCCCAAGATGACCTTGAACTCCCTGTGTAGCTCAGGACGACCTTGAACTTACTGTGTATCCCAGAATGACTTTGAACTCTCTGTGTAGCCCAGGATGACCTTGAACTCTCTGTGTAGCCCAGGATGACCTTGAACTCCCTGTGTAGCTCAGGATGACTTTGAATTCACTGTGTAGCCCAAGATGACCTTGAACTCACTATGTAGCCTAGGACGACCTTGAACTCTCTGTGTAGCCCAGGATGACCTTGAACTCTCTGTGTATCCCAGGACAACCTTGAACTGATGGTCCTGCTGTCTCCACCTCCTGGGCACTGGCATGATAGGTGTTCATGGCTATGTCTGGTCCATGAGCTGTGAGGGATCAAATTCCAGGAGAGACGCTCTACCCACTGAGCCATACCCCTAGCCCCAGGGGCCTTCTTCAAAAGTGCATGTGTAAAACTTTAAGCTTACTCAGGATCAAAGCTATATTAATAGAAATAAGAGTGTGAAGAGAGATGATGTTTAAAACACTTCTTCCCTACTGTCAGGCAAGCTTATGAACCAAATACCCTGACAGAGAAGACTAAAAATAAAGAAATAAAAGGAGAAGCTAGAATAAAATGAAAGGACGACAGGGCCCACACCTCTGTCCTTCTAGTGGATTCCTTTGCTTTAACTAAATGAAGAAAGGACAGAATTAGTTCCCAACTGGTCCACCTTTTGTAGTGGCTCAGGGGCGAGCTCTGCCTGGCACTGTGCCTTCTCTCTTTCCTGACAGTTCTGTGCCTGGCTCCCCAGGAGGAGGGATGAGGGGAGCTAGAAGTAGACACAGGAGAGGAAGTCACTGCCGTCTCTTCCCTTTGATGCTGACCTGACAGCGTTCATGCCTTCCAGGCTCCCCACCTGGGTCTCCAGGAAGCCATTGCAGAGATAAACAGGCAGAAGCAATGGGGTTAATAACTAAACACGCCGGAGGTGAGTCACTCACGGAACATCAGCCTCCGAGCACCTTCCACTCTCAGTGCTGATCTCTAAAGGTGTCTATTGTAGAGTCCTCGCTCCTCTCCTCTCCTCGGGGTTAGGTTCGCTCAGTGAGCCAAGATTCCTTCCTGCTTTCCCTGGAGTCCAGATCGGCTCAATTCCCTAGAAAACCCTCACACACTGTGGCCCACAGGCACAAGCAACCCAGGGTAATCGTGATTTTACAATCACACTCGGGCTTGTTCTTTGCACTCAGCAGAATTGAATGAGTGTGCCAAAATGATAACTAACATCAGGGTGCCAGGATAAAATAATAACGCTTGCTTTTAAGGAATGCATCATCTAGTTAAGATCAAAATAAAACAGAGTGATTTAATAAAAGTTTTGACAGGGGTGATATGTGTCTATCTTTCCTAGTTGCCGTGCTCATCTGCACTCTTTACCAACAACCTTTATGACTTAAGGAAAGGGTAGATGCCACTCACAGGTACCAGCCCCAACATGTGACTCTGGCATAGGTTTATTGTGAAGACGTCGGCTGAGAAACAACAGCTTTCAGTCTGAAATAGCCATCACTGCGGCCGGGGTGTTTCTAGAACCGCCACCCAAACAGCTTCCAAAGAGCCTTAAACGACTGACCTAAGTCTTCAGGCAACTTTCTCACCTAATGGAATAAATTCCAGAAAATGTAAAGAAAAACAAAACCTAGCACTCAACAACATACCATTCCCAATGTATGACATCCAATCCAAAATAAGCAGAAAAAAAAGAGAGAAAAAAACAAAAAAAAGTCAGAAATATCACAGATGGTAGAATTAATACACAGTAAATTTAAAATAGCTATCATAAATACAATAATAAAATGATCATATATATGTGTGCGTATAATATATGTTAGGAAGAGAAGGACTTTCTAGTGATGCAATATGGAATATCTACAATGAAAACTTTACTGGCTACAGTACACTGAAGACTTGGGTCCATGTTGAAATCCTAACCCCCACCGCCATGGTGTTAGGAAGTACGTCCAGCTAGTCAACATGGAACCCTCATGAATGGACTATTGTCCCTAGGAAAGGGACCACAGAGACACCATGTGGGAATCCAGTGATTTCCTGCAGCCTGGAAGAGAGCCCTCCCCAGACCTGGGCCATGCTGGTCTCGGCCTGTTGCGGTCAGCTTTCTAGTTGCTGCCCAGAAAGAACCCAAGCAAATTGTGGAGGAATGGGTTTATTTGGCTTATGGACTCGAGGGGAGACTCCATCCTGGCAGAGAAAACAATGGCATGAGCAGAGGGGTGGACATCACCTCCGCCACAGCACTGCAAACAGCGGCAGGAAGGTGTGCCAAACACTGGCAAGGGGAAGCTGGCTTATAACCCCCATAAGCCCACCCCAACAACACAGCTCTAGTGAGGTTCTAATTCCCGAATTGCCATCAGCTGAGGATCGATCTATCAGAACACATTCATCTGTTTGTGGGGGACACCGGGATCAAACCATGACACGGCCTCTCAGCCTCCAGAGCTCCAGTTAACAGCCCAAGCTGAGGCAGAAGTTGGCACCGACGATGGGAGCTGTGCAACCCATATGTGAGAATGTAGAAATGGCTTTGGGTCTGAGAAGAGTTAAAGCTGGAGGAGATGAGGCCTAGACTTCTACCAGTAAACGCTCAAGGCCATTCTGGAGACGGCTCAGAAAGAAACAAGGAGGGCCGTAGAGAAAACGGACTTCTTGGACAATACATGAGCAATCACAAACGTTGGCAGAAATACAGACGGCAAAGGTCACTCTGATGAGGGCTCGGACATGAGGGACATATTAGTGGAAGTGGAGAGGGCTGATGCTCGTGATAAGGTGATGAAGAGCTTGGCTGAACTGTGCTTGAGCGACGCTTGGAAAAGAGACGTTAGGAGTGATGACATTAGATATTTATCTCGAGATTTCTGAGTGAAGGATTGGGGTAAGCTCCGTCCACTCAAGCAAAGCATGAGGTCGAGCTGAGCCGCTTTGAACTGCCTCTAGGGAAACGGAGCAGAGAGACACGATTGAAGGCTGAGACGGATAAGCAAAATGAAACCAGAACTTGAAGTTGGAACACACTCATTAGAGCCATCAATACTACTTATTTGCAAAAAATAAATAAATCAGCAAGTGTGTTCGGAAGAGAACATGCAGGATGCATCCAAGTGCCGGTTTGATAAGGAGATTAATAGAGACATGAACCCTGGACTTAATCAAGCATCTCAGCAAAAACTGAGTCAAGGAGATGTGGTGACACCAACAGAAACAGAGAGAGGGACCTGACTATGGAACCCCTTAGCTGCAACGAAAGCTTCTCCAAACAAGGGACGAAGGACCCTGAAGACCACCCAGAGTGGTCTTGGAACCACACCGCCACAGCTCAGAGTATCCTGTCCCAGGGAGAGCACGGGGCTAATGCCCAGCAGAACCCTGAGGATGGAACCCACATCTTTTCAAGAACTCTAGGGAAGTGTCCCCCAGGCTCAGAGCCTCGGTGGGCCAGTGTTTCACCAAGCTGTGAGTGTGGTAATAATGTCATAATGTCACCTTACTGGGTCAGGAAGTCAGAGAATCACGACAAAGGACGGATGTCTTGTAGTTTCCCTTGCTAGGTTTGGGACATCTTAGAACCCTTCCTCTCTTCTCCCTTTGGGAATAGAAATCTCTGTCCTCTGCTTGTCCATCCTTTGTATTTTTGAAGCATTAAATTTGTTTGGTTTCTGGGGTTCACAGCTGAAGAGGAATTTTGCCTTGGGTTAAGTCTCATTCCTATCTGATCTAGGGATAATTAGTTGAGACTTTGGACTTTAGATTTTAGAGTTGATGCTGGGATAAGTTCATACACTTGGGGCTGTTGGGATGGAAAAAAAAATGTCTTTTGCATGTAAGAAGGGCATGAATTTGAGGGAGACAGGGTACAAGGCAATGGACTAAGTGTGTCTTCCCTAAAATTGATATATGAAATCATAGCCCTAGGAAGTGGAGGCTGTGGAAGGTAATTGTTCATGAGGGCAGAGTCCTTGGGGGTAGGATTTGGGTCCTTCCAAAGGAGGCTCTAGAGAGCTCCTTTGTTCTTTGTCTCCCATGTGAGAGAACAGCCAGCACTGAATGAGCCCCCAGAGCCATGGGGCCCGGGGCCCAGACTTCCAGTCTGCCGGACTGGGAGAAATAAATTCTGTTGCTTATAAATTATTGAGTCTTCATGACAGTGGCCAAGCCACCTAAGTCATCAGTTCTGTGGACTGAATTGTCGTCCCCTGAATGTGACTGGTGGCCATAGAAGAAGAAAAGAGATGTGGGAAAGGAGATGACTGAGTGGCAGTGTGTGACACACCTGTGAGACAAGGGACCCACAAGACACCGAAGCTGGGGTCCTCCAGTCTGAAGAGAGCCTCATCCTGACTGCTGGCATCCGAGCCACACGGTGTATGAGACTCGAGGGTCACAGCCCTGGGACACAAACACAGCGGGATAAGCCTTAATTAATTAATTAATTAATTAATTCCTTAACAGAACACAGAATCCAAAAACCAAGAACAAAAGGGGAAAATAGGGCAATAACTAACAAAACTTTTACAAAGCCTTGGGCATATGTGGTCCTGTGAGGTGACTGAAGTCTGACTGACAGAAGAAAGAAAACTGACTTGAAGAATGTGAACTACAATCTCACAAACCATAACGATCAAGAAAATTCAAACAAGATGAACATAAAGAAAACCACACTGAGACATATCAATATCAAACCGGTAAACAAAAAAAGTGATAAAGACGAAAATGTCTGATTCAGCAGAGAATGTGGGAACATGAAATAGAGCAAAAGACAGATGCTGCTTCCCTGACTTCCTGCTTTCCAGAAAGCAAGGTGGGTGACAGTAGACTGCCACCTTTAAGAGGGCTGGAGAGGTGGCTTAGTGGTTAAGACTTTGCCTGCAATGCAGAAGGACCCAAGTTCTATTCCCCAGTGCCCACGTAAAGCCAGAAACACAAGAGGGCACATGTGTCTGGAGTTCATTTATAGTGGCTGAAGGCCCTGGCACACCCATTGTCTCTCTCTAATAAAGTATTTTTAAAAACCTTTTAAAAAAAAAGAAATAGGTCAAAAAGATCATTCTATATCCAGTAAAACTACCCATTAAAAATGAGGGGAAAATAATGTTTTCAACAAAGTTTAGAGAATATGTCACCAGTTTACATGAATCCTAAAAATATTGGAACAAGTTAATTTAGGCTAAAGAAAAATAAAATAATACGAAAATATAGATTAGCATAAAAGGGGAAACATTAGAAAATACAAACATAAAAATACTTTCTCAGTTTTGATTTCCTAAAAAACAAGACAAAATAAAAATATTGACAACTAGCCGGGCGTGGTGGCGCACGCCTTTAATCCCAGCACTCAGGAGGCAGAGGTAGGAGGATCGCTGTGACTTTAAGGCCACCCTGAGACTACAGAGTGAATTCCAGGTCAGCCTGGGCTAGAGCGAGACCCTACCTTGAAAAAACAAACAAAGAAAAATATTGACAATTGTATTGGTTTGTTTTCTGTTGATAAACGATCCAAAGCTGGACACTTTATAAAGAGAAGAGGATTTGTAGCTCACAATTTTGAAGGCCTTGATGGTTAACCTTGATCACAACTTGATGGAAGGTGAGTAAAGCACATCTTCAGGGTGTGTCTATGAGGGTTAACACGGGCAGGAGGAGCTACTCTCAGTGTGAACACACCATTGCATGAGCTGAGGGCCCTGATGGAGCAATGAGAGGAGGAGGAAGCCAGCGAGCTCAGGCCTTCTCTCTCTGCCTCCCAGACACCATGATGTGAGCTGCCCAGCCTTCCCCACCACAATGCCTGAACCCATGAGCGCACATAAATCCTTCCTCCGTAATTGACTCGTGTCAGTCAGCTTGTCAGAGTGACAGACCTTGATCAAGAGTTTCTCAAGGATTTTGGCATCTACAGTCATCAGTTACGAGGCTGAAGGGTTTCCCTCTTAGATTAGCCTCGCCTGGCCTTGGCATCAAGAAAATGCTGGCTTCACAAAAGGAGTTTTGAAATGTCTCTTATTCAATTTTATGGAAGGATTCGGGAAGAATTTGGAGACAGTTATTCTGAAAATGTTTGACGGAATTCTCTAATGAGGATGTTTCCAGAGAGGATTAGCTAAGTAGGGGAACCCACCTTGAGACAACAGGCCATGAGCTGGAGTCGTGGACTGAACACGAAGGAAGTCCTCTGAGCACTGGCAATCCCCTGCCTCTGCTTCCTCATCTACTGAGATGGGAGTGAGCAGCCTCACCCATAAGGAGATCCCACCACCTCAGCCAGGAGCTGCCCCACCTCTCTGTCCCCCACCATGGTAGACTGCGCTCTCAAACCGTGAGCCTTCCTTCAGGCATTTGATCACAGCCACAAGAAAATTAACTTCAACGCTACAACACAAGATGAGCTTTAGGATAATAAAACAAGAATAAAAACCACTTCTGTAGCCAGAAATTACTCATCCGAATCAGTTATGAAGCAATAGATACCAGCTAACTGTGAAGGCAGAAAAGAAGAAATTTGTGACTAAGGAACGTCGGTGATATTTTTGTTCCTTCCTACAGATAGTTTTCTCAACCAATCAATATTGTCCTTGATTTTATAATACCACTTAGAGCTGTGTATTCTAAGACAGATAGCCTTTGATAGACAGTGTTGTCTTTTTGTGAGAATAGAGCAGGGGAGCCCAGTTTACCAGACAAACACCAGCTGCTCTGGAGACTTCGGCCCTTGCATTTTACAAAACCAGGAACGTATCTGCGTATGTTTTGACCTGGATAATTAATTATAAGTGGGTTAGAAAGATGGCTCAGCGGTTACAACACTTGCTTGCAAAGCCTGACTACCCGGGTTCAAGTCCCCATTCCCACATATAGCCAGCTGCACAGAGACCCTGACACAGAGAGAGAGAGAGAGAGAGAGAGAGAGAGAGAGAGAGAGACACTTTCTCTCTTTCTCTCTCCTCTATCTCTCAATAAATACATGAATGAAATAATTTTTATGGAGCACTATTTAATTTTTAACAACCTGATGACATAAGCACTATTTTCATGTCCGCCGTTCTGAAAACCCAAAGATAAAGAGGTTAAATAACTCCCATAGCTAATAGGAAAAACTTGTAAATGGAGTCTAGGCTTTTCTTCCTTCTCTCTCCAAGATATACTGCCTTCATCAAGTATTAAGCTCACTGGGGGTGTATTGAAGACGTTGTAAAGACTTGTTTTGCTTGTGATTGCTGTAACTTAATTCTCTTTGGTCCCAAGAAGGGGCCTAATGTATAGAGCAGCATCCAAGGAGAATGAAAAGCAGAACGCTGGATCTGCTCACTGAGATGAGATGAAAACGGAGCCCTAATCCAGAATGAGATATCTCAGAGATGCATGAGATGAGGTTCCTACAACGCCAAGCAGAATACCTGGTCCGTGGTAATTCCTCAGTAAATCCTAGTCCCCTTCCTCTCTTCTCATGTTCTCTTTCTACATCTAAGAGTTAAAATAGAAAGATCTGTGCATTTCATGCTGCTTTGAGGGGGGGTCATGTTCATTCAGAGAGACACAGCCGGTTCTCCAGATTCACACGCCCCGAGAGAGAAACCATAAGGAGATCACACACTTTTAGGAAAGAGGGGGAATTGGCAAAGATGAGGTTTGGGGGAACAGGAAACACTCAAGAAAGGGAGCCGCATGGGCTTGCTGTCAATAACCTTTCCAAGTGACCTTAGAGTACGAACCAATCTGGGATTTGATTTACCCAGATAATTCTATTGGTTCTGCATTCAGCGTATCAGGAACACAAGCTGCGGTCCTACTGCGGACTGAGCTGCCCTTTGGAAACCGACTTTTCTCCCTGGATGAACCCCAGCCTGGGCTGAAGGGGACCCCGCTGCCCCCTGCGAGCTTGCAGATCCAGATGGGTCTAGGTCGGTCTCGGCTCTGCAAACACCAGCATGTCCTCCCCGGCAGAAAAAGAAAGCCCAAGTGCCATGAAGGAGCTCCTGCGTTTTCACACCCACTTTTAATCTCCTTTTTTTTTGACTGAAAGCTCTCATTATTGGTTTTATTAAAAGAGGGGCAAGAAGAAGAAAGAGAAGACACAGACTAGCTTTCCAGGCAGGTTAGTACAAGCTCCCCCTCAGCTCTCTCTTGATTTAAGGAGGGAGAGGAAAAGGCGTTTGGGGTTGTATGGAAAATTTGACTCACCCCCAAATCCCAGCCAACACCACAAAGTGGAGTGGAGTCAAATCAGATAAATAGAAAGGGGAAAGAATACAAAACGTCTTTGAATGACAGAATCAGGAAAGGGTAAAAAGCTTAATAGAATCCAACTCACAGCCTACGGACTCGGGTGAGTTTCCTGCTGAGAAGGTGTAAGTATGGATCGAACTGTAGAGTTGTGCGCCTGTAGAAATGTAATAAAATGTTCACAAACATATACATTCCTCTTGGGTTTGGTTTCTGGAACTACCAAAAATAATGTTTGAGAAATCACCCAAATCTCCCAGCCTGTTATTCATGGAAGCTAGTAGATATCTCACGAAAACAAAATGTCCGAGAGCCGCTGCCAGGGAGCATGTGAAAATGGCCAGCCACGGCCTCTCTTCGCCTTTGATAGACAGTGTTGTCTTTTTGTGAGAATAGAGCAGGGGGAGCCCAGTTTACCAGACAAACACCAGCTGCTCTGGAGACTTCAGCCCTTGCATTTTACAAAACCAGGAACGTGCTCCTGGGAGAATGTGGGGGTCTTTGGCAGGCTAAGAAATTCAAGTTCAATAACCATGGAAAGATGGGGGTCAGTTGAGGATTTCAGGCTAATGATATATTTTGATACTTTCCATTTTAAGCGCCCCAAGATTTAGGTGCTTCTACAGTTTCTCCATTTTCTTCTGCAAATCTTTAGTCTGCAATCTTGTGTTCTTCTGTAACATTTTACCTGGATTCTGCCTGGAAATGATCATATTTAAAAGTACATACCTTCAAATGCAGAGGCACACCCACAGGGGAAATAAAAATGAACCGAGTACTTTACAAATCTGGAAAGAGAGAAAGAAAGAAAGAAAGAAAGAAAGAAAGAAAGAAAGAAAGAAAGAAAGAAAGAAAGAAAGAAAGAAAGAAAGAAAGAAAGAAAGAAAGAAAGAAAGAAAGAAAGAAAGAAAGAAAGAAAGAAAGAAAGAAAGAAAGAAAGAAAGAAAGAAAGAAAGAGAGAAAGAAAGAGAGAAAGAAAGAAAGAGAGAGAGAAAGAGAGAGAGAAAGAGAGAGAAAGAAGAGAGAGAAAGAAAAGAAGGAAGAAAGGAAAGAAGGAAGGAAGGAAAGGAAAAAAGGAAGGAAGGGAGAGAGGGAGAGAGAAAGAAAGAAAGGAAGGAAGAAAGAGAAAGAAAGAAAGACAGACAGACAGAAAGGAAGGAAGGAAATGAAAGAAGGAAGGAAGGGAGAGAGAGAAAGAAAGAAAGAAAGAAAGAAAGAAAGAAAGAGAGAGAGAGAGAGAGAGAGAAAAGAAGGAAGAAAGGAAAGAAGGAATGAAAGGAAAGGAAAGCAGGAAGGAAGGGAGAGAGGGAGAGAGAAAGAAAGAAAGGAAGGAAGGAAGGAAATGAAAGAAGGAAGGAAGGGAGAGAGAAAGAAAGAAAGAAAGAAAGGAAGAGAGAGAGAAAGACAGACAGACAGAAAGAAAGAAAGAAAGAAAGAAAGAAAGAAAGAAAGAAAGAAAGAAAGAAAGAAAAAGTTATTGAGTGCTGTGGGGAAGGATTGCCAAACAGGGTCCCCTCCATTTTAAAGAGAGTCTGGGTGGGTTTTCCTTATCATTCACCGAAGCCAGGTTGCTATTTTCCAAACAAAACTTTGATGATCATCGAAGAAGTAAAAAGGGCAGGAGATAAAAGCTAGCGTGGTTACACTTGACCTTTGTGGAAGAGACAGGATGCTCCTGGAAGCAGAACCTTGGCATTCCCTAGATCTGTCTCGAGACCCATCACCTGAGTCAGGCCCCAGACCTGAGCTCCCAGCCACTAGGGGCCTTTTCAGCAAAACCAAGGCTGGAAGCAGCTTCCCTGTGCCTCTCCACAACCTGCTTTCTTGACCATGAAATCCGCACCTCGGAGCCTTAATCCAGCAAACCTGGGGTGGGTGCCAACATGATTATCATTAGGCGATGAGCTCCCAGCTGTGCTTTCTTCCCTCATTCATAAAGAGGAAGTTTTTGCTTCCAAGATAATTAAAGGTCGGTAGATTCATAGGTAGTTTTACTCAGACACTTTTTCCTTCCTATGGCTTCTCGGTGTCTCTTCCCTTGATGACTAGCTTCACAACTTTCTGTAACCAGAGGTCACCTAGACTCTGCACCAAGCACCCATAACAGCTGGCAGCCTGTCCCTTGGCTGTTAGCCACAGAGAACATGCAGGACAGGGACACAGGCCATTCCTCTGGGCGCAGCAAGGAAAGCTGGCTCAAGAGACTGCACACGCGTGGGGCCAGAGGGTGGAGGGAAAGTCCAGCACACTCCGCTGCTTCTGAAGTCCATAGCTGCTTCCTTGAAGCAGGGCGACTCGAAGGGTGACTCTAACATGTGTCCCCAGCACTCAGGAGGCTGGGGGAAGAGGATTGCTTTAACTTTGAGACCCATCTGGTCTCCATAGTAAGCTCTAGACCAGCCTGAGATACAGAGTGAGAGCCTGTCTCAAATATGAATAAATAAGCTAAACAAATAAAAATAAAATTTGATAAGCATGTAGTTATTGGGGTTGGTCAGGTCCATACATGGCAAAGAATGACTGTGTGGTTTCTGCACGCAGCGCTCGTTTTCAGGTCTGCATCAGTGCACAGTGGTCAAGGCAAGCTGATAATAGCACAGTGATCTTTAAGGAACTCAGTATAAGAACAAAACCATAGTCGCCTATGTTGGATATACACATTCTAGTTTCCCAAGATTTGCATTACATAATATTATATTAGGTTGAACTATCCGAGACAGCCATTATTTGACCAATTCAACTAACAATAGAAAGGGCAATTTCATATGGTTCTTTTAAAATTTTTATTTATTTATCTATTTGCAGAGAGAGAGAGAGAGAGAGAGAGAGAGAGAGAG
Source organism: Zapus hudsonius (assembly GCA_004024765.1). Classification (NCBI taxonomy): domain Eukaryota; kingdom Metazoa; phylum Chordata; class Mammalia; order Rodentia; family Dipodidae; genus Zapus; species Zapus hudsonius. The sequence goes on from PVHP010014597.1 coordinate 35,550, forward strand.
AGAATGGGTGTTCCAGGGGCCTCCTGTCACTACAAACAAACTCCAGATGCATGTGCCACTTCGTGCATCTGACTTTACCTGGGTACTAGGGAATCAAACCCAGGTGGTCAGGCTTTGCAAGCAAGTTCCTAAACTGCTGAGCCATCACTCCAGCCCCCGACTTTTTCTCTTTATTTAAAAATTTATTTATTTATTTATTTATTTTGCTTGTTTGTTTGCAAGCAGAGAGAGATAGAATAGAGACAGATCACACCAGGACCTCCAGTTGCTCTAAGCGAACTCCAGATGCATGCACCGCTTTGTGCATCTGGCTCTATGTGGGTACTGGGGAATCAAACCTGGGTCGTTAGGCTCTTCAGACAAATGCCTTAACTGCTGAGCCATCTCTGCAGCCCTCATGTGGTTCTTTTAATGTTTATAAATAGAATGGTGCAAAGGTTTTCTTTGGATGTGAAAGTAAATCTGATCTCAGGGACTTCCAGATTCGCTTATCGGATGAAAAGCTAAACACTGAGATATTTGTGTTTCTCCTCCTCCTAGAGTCTCTTTCTCTCTCTTCTCCGTTTTCACGGATATCAAATGTTTCATAGCCATCTGGCCCCACACGCCAAGTTGTGGGAAGATTTAACTCCCAAGTTAGGAGGAAATCAAGAAGGTGCTATCTTATTAAGCCGGTCAACTTTGCGCAGGAAATACTCCGTGGTTTATGGCCACAAGATTCTATGTATCTTGTCTGAACCAATCTAACAGCAAATAAAGTCAGCTCTTGGTTCTAAGAAAGACTGAGAGAAAAAATAAATAAAACTGCTCAGCACTGAAAGAGCCATTACTATTGTCTTCCTGCTGGTGGATTCTGTACCATCTTTTTAACTCAGGGTCTGAGTCAGTCCCAATGCTAATGATGGACCTATAGGTAAGGTTGTACCAACAAGTTCCCTTCTTGCTTCAAGTTCTGGTTTTGAATCGGATTTATATTTATATAAATATAATGTTATAATGTTTAGTGCTCATGGAGTTGTTAGTGTAGCCTAATGAGTCAACATAATCTCTCTGAATTTGCCCCAAAACCTTTATAAAAACACAAATACAAGCCAATAAACTGAAATTATCGTGGACTGTACATGGACTATGGACAGCTTCCTGTCATTACCACCTTTCTGTAAATGATCCCTCATCACACAAGTAGGAGACGGCCACCTCATGATTTCCAGGCCGGTCAACTTTTGTCCAACTTCAAAGTAAAGTTGTCTTTCTCCTTTCCTAGTTTCCTAGTTTAGAACAGGGCTGGAGGGAGGGCTCAGTGGTCCAGAGGACTTCCCGTGCAAGCATGAGGACCCCCAGAGGCCTGAGAGCTCAGGACCCATAGAAACAACTGGGGTGGCCACGTGCGTCCATAATCCCAGACCATAGCGGAGCAGACCCAAGAACCCCAGTAAGAACCAGGTAAGAGAGGGACAGAACGAGGGGATCCGTCTAGACACTGCAGGGAATGCAAGATTAGGAGGAATATTATTACTATTATTATTTGCCCTTCTTGGTTCTGTCTTTGATTTTTTAAATATTTTACTTATTCATTTTCAAGCAGAGAGAGAGAGAGAGAGAGAACACCAGGGCCACCACCTTGTGGGTCTGGCTTATGTGGGTCCTGGGGAATTGAACCCAGGGCCTTAGGCACTGGAGGCAAGTGCCTTACCCGCTGAGCCATCTCTCCAGCCCTTGGTTCTGCCTTTATTATTCTTTTTTATGTCTTTATTATCCATAATTAGATACACTGAATGAGCAAATAATGTGTTGGAGTCCCCAGTTCCCCGATTTCCCTCTTCCCTGTCCCCAATCAGCTGGGTATCCTCCTCTATGAGCAGTCTGGATCAGTCCGTGGGGTAGTGGGTTATGGATAGCCTAGGAGTCAACCCGGTTCCACCACCCCCCCTTTGTATGTTGTTTCTGAGGGGGACCATGTCTCTGGATATCTTCCCCCACCATGTCTCTTACAATCTTTCCACCCCCTCTTCCGCTCAGTTCCCTGAGTCATGGTGGGTGAGCATTAAGGCTGCTAATATTATTAATAATAATAAAATATCAAGCCTAGTGAGAATAAGTAACCAGAAGGGGAAAGAAGTTAAATCCATCAGAGTGACAATGACAGATCAAGCAGGGATGGGGGGAGCTGAAAGCAGCTCACGGTGACTTTAAGGCAAGATTCTCCGAGGAAAACTAATTTCCAAATGTCCGCCTTGCAAACTGCCAGGAACGGGGATCAAATCCGGGTCCTCCCACTGATAGGCCGGAGCGTGAGCATGAGTCAGCCCGCCCTCCTGGAGGTCCTGGGCTGATGTTTTGTCTGGATCGCCTAGGCTGCAGTCATCAGGCTTTCCCAAGAGTACAGTGGGTCACATGGTAGCTTAGATTCCTTCCAAAGGTGTTGTCACTGTGCCTTTCCCCGTAATTAGCTGATGACATTGCCAACTTCTCCCCAAGGCATCATATGTATTCCAGAAAACTCTCCCTTAGAAGGCTCCCATTACAGTAATCCTGTTCACTTTATCTGGATTGGCAGATTTAAGCCCTCCTCGACTAATTTAGGTTTGATTAAAACGGATTCATAGGGGAGCTTGTCAGAAATTCCTGCAACAAAACTCCTTAAAGGCCAAATGCAGAGAAGGCTGAGTAGAATCCATTGATGACCTTCCTTCATCAAACAGGGGCTGGGAGGATCACAAGACCCTCACCAGAGACTGAGCCACTGGCTCCTTCTTGTGGCCCCAGACACTGTGGTTTGACTGGCCTGCAATGAAGAAGCTCAGAGATGGTCCTCAAGGCTGGTGGTGCTCAGCCAGCCTCAGGCCGACACAGTTATGTCAGATTGTTGCAACGAGGAAGAGAAGAATATGCCTCAAGCCAGACATGACAGAGTACACCTATAATCCCAGCACGACAAAGGCTGAGGGAGGGGGATAAATACAAGTTCAAGGCCAGCCAGGGCTCCGTGCATGGTCAAGACTCTGACTGAAAAAACAAAAGTAGTTATACCTTGTCTTTCATAGGTTTCGAATGTGCTTTGACAGAAAGATGACAGAGCTGGCAAAGTCATTATAAATGTGAACACGCATCCTTTAAAAGAAGAAAGGATGAGGCCTGGAGAGATGGCTCAGCGGTTAAGGCACTCGCCTCCAGTGCCTAAGGCCCCAGGTTTAATTCCCCAGGACCCACATAAGCCAGACCCACAAGGTGGTGGCCCTGGTGCTCTCTCTCTCTCTCTCTCTCTCTCTCTCTCTCTCTCTCTCTCTCTTTCTCTCGTTCTCTCTCTCTGTATCTCTCTGCTTGAAAAATGAATCAATAAAATATTTTAAAAGAAGAAAGGATGATTATAGACAGAGAATCCAG
>PVHP010014598.1:0-38808 GCA_004024765.1 Zapus hudsonius
GTGTGTGTGTGTGTGTGTGTGTGTGTGTGTGCATTTGCGTGCCTGTGGGAAGGTGAGAGGATGATCTGATGCTTTTCACCCTGTTTAAGGCAGGACCTGTCATTGTACACCACTGCAATTTGTCAAGCTAGCTGGCCAGCGAGCTTCCTGAGACTCTCCTGTTCCTAGTATTACAGATACCTGCTATACTGTCCAGATCTTTACATGGTCTCTGCGGATCTGAACTCTGGTCCTCATGCTGGAGCAGCAAGTGCTTTATCCATGGAGCCATCTATATTTATTTTCCTCCCTCTCTTAAAAATACTATTTATTTGAGAAAGAGAGAAAATGAGCATACCAGGACCAAATGAACTCCAGACACATGTGTCAACTTACATGGGTGCTGGGGAATTGAACCCCAGGCCAGTAGGCTTTACAGGTAAGCACCTTTTTAAAAAAACATTTTATTTATTCATTTTCAAGGAGAGAGAGAGAGAGAGAGAGAGAGAGAGAGAGAGAGAGAGAGAGAGAGAGAGAGAGAGAGCATCAGGGCCACCACCTTGTAGGGCTGGCTTATGTGGGACCTGGGGAATTGAACCTGGGGCCTTAGGCACTGGAGGCAAGTGCCTCAACCATTGAGCCATCTCTCCAGCCCCCAGCCTCATCTCTAAAATTTGATCTCAAAATGTTGCATAGAGATAATCCGGTATATAGTCCTGGGGATGCTTGGCTCTCAGCATCATTGCTTGCAGATCCATCCAGGAGATGCCTAAAGGACACATGGGCTATTTATAATTTGGAGCTCAACAGATGAGGATGCTGTGTACCTGTATGTGCTGGCACTGGCGAGACCTCAAGTCGTCATGGACAGAGTGATCTTCAGTCACTGCTTCCAGGGAATAACTGGGGTAGGGAGAGGGAGAACTAATAATGGTGGATCATGGGTTTGGTGATCTATCACCACCAATGAACCAAGCACCAAGCACTGAGGCCCAATCTGAAGAAAGCTCTGACCCTAGGACAAAGCACAAAGTGACCTCAAGATCGTATAGGGGGCAAAAGGCACTGCAGGGTGCAGGAGCCTACCTCAGGGGGGCAGGTGGCAGCAGGCTCTGCAGGCACACCTGCTTCACGTGCCAGCTGTGTGTTCTGAGGGAGGCGGTTCATCTCACCCACACTCATCTCCCAACCTGTAATATGAAGCTGGGACGGTGCTTCACTCTCAGCAGCCCCTGAGCAGTTGCTAGTTTCCTCCCAGTCAAAGAGAGTGAAGGAAGCTAGATGGTCAGCACAGCCTGGAGGTAGGGTGCAGCGGACAGAGAAGGCTCCTTGTGATGAGCTTCTGGGTGGATGCGGGTACCTCTCTGGACCCATGTGGTGCCTCAAAGCAGAGCAGAACTTCACAAATAGGAATCCACCCCAAAGGGTACCTCTCTCCAGGTGAGCCTCTCCTGGCTTTATAGAAGGTCTGAGATAGATGGACAGTGGCCTCCCTCTTTGGCATGTCTACTGAGGCTCACTGGACAGGAAACTACCCCAACCTGAGCACGCCCAAGCTACACTTCCCTTCAAATTCCCAGGCAACTGAAGTCCTGGTGTCTCCAAAATCTTCCAGAAAGTGGCTGTCCTCATACAGTGCAGCCCCACATCCAGGTCTGGCTTTGATATGACAGAATGCTTAACCTTATGATCCCACCCTGGGACTGTCCCCAGCCCCAGGCCACATGGGCAGGAGGAACAGAGCCCTCTTTTTCCCTGTTCTCACTCCCACTCTTTTGATGAAGTCGCAGCTCTCCTTGGGTCTCTGCAAGAGAGATGCTGACAGGCTCCTGACTCTCTGGCTGTCATTGCTTTCCCTGCCTCTGACTCCTCCCAAGTGCCTCCAGGGCCCAGCTGGAGCCAGGCACATGGCTAGGCAGACCTCTGGCTTTTGAAGCCAGCCATTGTGGTGGTGGTCTATGTGGGGCTAATAAGGGGTCACAGACCCTTGCTCCAGAATGCCATGCATGGCCTCCTCCTCCTCCTCCTCCTGACAGCTCTTCTCCCATCTTGGGCCTCTGACCTTGTGGGAATAGGGGTGGAGGAGACAGAAGGAGGACAAAGCCAGTCAGCCTCTCCAGGTCCTCCATGACACTAGTGGACATGATATACTTATTGCTCTGTTCCAAACCTCTTTGTGCCATCACCACCACCATCACCATCACCATCACCACCATCACCACCACCACCACCATCATCATCACCATCACCATCATCACCACCACCATCATCATCACCATCACCACCACCACCATCATCATCACCATCACCATCATCATCACCATTATCATCACCATCACCATTGGGTTTTTCACTGAATATATTGATACGTCTCCCTGCCAAACACATCACTTTCAAAGTGACCTTTTAAAACTATCAATTACAGCCTGTCAGTCCTCTGCCTGCCCCTTCAAAGGTCTTCCTGTTGTAGGAGAATGAAATCCACACCATCTGGTTCCTTCTCACTCACCTGACCCCATTCCTCCCTCTTGCTCCGGTTTGCTTCTTTCCTGGAACTCACTCACCTCATAGGTTCATCCTGCCTCAGGGCCTTTGCACCTGCTGTTCCAGCTTCCTAAAGCCTTCTTCCTGGGAAGTTCTTCCTTAATTGTCAGGATCAAAAGTCACCTTCTAGGGCCCTCCCTCCATGACACCATCTCAGAAGTCCTAACCCAGAAGGCATATGACATCTTCCATAGCCACTTGAAGTGAGACATGAGTCTGATTCCTATAGATAGTAATAGAAGGGACTTCACCTGGCCTGTTCACCTGTGTGTCCCCATACACAATCTGTTGTTGGGCAATAAAGGAATTCTCCTGAGATTGTAGTGGGATTGGGAAAGGCTTATAATGTGGGCAGAATTTGGGTATCAAAGATCAAGAGACCAGGTGCTATGTGTACCCCAAACACTTAGGTAAGTGGCTGGTGTCTTTCCTGATCTGGACAGGATAAATGTTACCAAGTGGCTTGGCAAGACTGAGGTGAGGGTGAGAGAACTATGGGAGGCACAAAGTAGATGTGAAGTTTCCGCAGAGAGCGCTGGAGCCCATGCCTTTACCCAGTGCTCCTATGCCTTGCATTTATGGGAGGAAGCTGGGCATGGGCACTCTGGTGGGAGTAAGCAGAAGCCATCATCCACAGGCCAAGTCTAGACCACTGCTGGGGTTACTATGGTCCATGAGGAAAACTGATTATTATATTTCTAAGTGGTTAGAAAAAAAAACAAAGGAAGGCAGGACTGGGAGTGTTGCTCAGTGGTGAGCACCTCCTAGTATGCACAAGGCTCTGGGTTCAGCCCTGAGCAGGAGTTGAGGAGACTTTCATGACACATGAGGAGTGTATGAAATTTAGCCTTCAATGTCCATGGATGACATTTCATGGGGTCCAATATCACCATCCCTGGCACATTATCTATGGCTGCTTTTGTGCTACCTGTAGAGGCAGGCAGCAGCTAGGATCATGTGCACCCTAAAATACTCACTCTCTGGCCCTTTTCAGAAACAGTGCGTGGCTTCTGGCTAATGTGAAGATGAGGAAAGGACAGGCTGCTCCCCTTCCAGGGCTCCGTGCTGCATGCTTTGGAAAGTCCTGCTTCACCCATGGCCTCAGAGGCGGTGCCCTTAGCCTGGGCCACAGCGATGCCCTGCAGGAAACTCTGCCCCTTTGCAAACTCTTCAGCTTCTCTTTCCCCTGGACTTGTTTTTTTTCTAAAAGGTAGGGAGTGGGGTGGTCAAAGTGGCTGCACTGTTTTGGGACATCAACTCTTCAAAACAAAGGTGACCCAACCCAGGAAGGACCCTGTGCACCCTCTGTCCTCCCAGACGCTGTCCCACATCCGCTCTGCAGCCTGTGTGGGAGGTAGTCTGCTGGAGCCCAGAGGACGGAAGAGCTGGTGGCTTCAGGGAGGTGGGAAGTCTGCTCTTAATGACAGGCCTCTCTCTCTTTTGGGAGTTCATAATCACCCTTCGTGTGGCAGAGACGCCAGGCCCGAGGGAGCCCAGGACATAGAGGGAGGTCACTATGTGGCATTGGGGAATGGGGGTGGGAGGGTGGGTGCATTCACAGCTAGTTGGAAGGGGCCAGAATGAAAATGCACACTCAAAGACCTGACCCAAGTCAGGACCAGAGGACAGGGTGCAGGGCAGGAACCAGGCTGGCTCTGTCCTGTGCAGGAGGTGAGAAGTCTCACACCACCCCTCCATCATGCCTTAGGAGTGAAGCCCAGGCCACTTGACCTTACCTTCAGGGCCTTAACCCTTCAGGGAAGCACAGCTAGCAACATGGTCCCACTCACCTTGGGCTCCCTCCTTAGAAGCGACCTAGTCAAGAAGCCCAAGGCCGGGCTGCCATGGCGGCAGCTCTGTGACCCTGGCAAGCTCACTGCTCCTTGGAGTTTTCATCTCCCTCTCATAATAGCACCTGTCTCCCAAGGTCACTGTGAGAACAGATGACAGGCTGCATACACAACCACTCTAGAAACAAGCAGCCCAGGCAAGAGCCTGGCTCCCAGAGGACAATGGTGCCCACACTGTCTCAGTGGACAATGGCTACACTAATACAACATGAGAGCAGAAAGCAGGGGCAGCAGACTGGCTTCTGTCCTCCAGAGGTTGAGGTGGGGAGTGCCTTCCCGCTGGGCTAGCCCATGCCACAGAGGGCCAGCCTCACACATGGGGCTCTCCTCACCTCCCCAGCAGCACTGTGGGCCATGTGCCCACATCTCTGATAGGACCGCTTCCTGTTTGAGCCCCATTAGCCGTTAGCCCGAGATAGAGTTGGCATCCCACTTCCCTGGGGCTGGGCAGCAGAGAGAGGTTGTGAATGGCAGGTGGCACCTCCCCACTCTTTTCTCCCTGAGGTTGACATGCCCACAGGACCCTGGGGAGCCCTCCACTCTGGCCACGTAGTCCTTGGCAAGCCGCTTGCTCTGCATTGCTGCCTCCTCACTCTATGAAACAGAATGGGCGCCTTCTGTCACCTCTCAGAGGGGGAGGAGCTGCACAGTGCTTTAAGTCTGGTGCCATTTCCATGCATTTTTATGGAATGGGAAGTGGAGGGAGATGGGACTATGGAATTGTAGCGGCCATGGGTCTGAGCCTGAGGTAAATGGGAACGGACAGGAAGTGGGCAGAGGAAGCCCTGCTGAGAGCTCTGTCTCACACTGTACTGGCACCCTCTGACTAACAGCCTGTGAGACAGATGTCATGGTCCCTATCATATAGAAGAAACCACCCACCTCAGCAAAGTCAGGTTGCTAGCCCCGAGTTCATGGCTAGTATGAGCAGAGTTGGTTGGCCAGCTCCTGCCTGACTCAGGCTGAGCCCATGATCTTTGTGTCTCCCAATGTCTATGGAGTAGTTATCTTGAGTGTGGGCATGAGTGTGAGCGTGGGCTGGGAGAGGAGGAGAGGAGCCATCTGGGGTACGGAAAGTGAGAAGGAAGGTGGAGGCCAAGCTTATGTCTGCTGTGTGTCCTCTGGTCTCAAAGCACCCTCTCTGTGCTCTAAGTGCACCAGCTATGGCTGCAGATGCTGCCCCATGTCTGGCTGGGTGTGTTCTCCACGTCCTTGGGTCACTCTCTGTGGATGCCTCTGCTCCTTTTTCTGGTCCTAGAAGTTATAAGCTTTTCCACCACTGCTTCTCTTTCTCTCGTGCCCAGTGTCCCTGCCCAGACATGGGGCCCAGGCTTCTACTCCTTCCCAGAGGCCCAGGGCCAGGCTCAGGCTGGGCAAAGGAGGCCCATACTCTGCTGCTGGAGGTGCGCTCAGACCTAGTTATTAATGGCTCGCTTGCTTGTTATCCTGAGCATTGCATCAGGACCGTGAGAATGGCTTTATAGCCACTTAACTGGTATCATGCCTTCTCGATGCCCCAGACACACACAGAGCCAGCTGCGGGAGCAAGCCCTGCCAACGCCTCCCAGCCCCAGCCTATCTCCCACAACTCCTGGCCCCTTCCTGCCATACCTCCAGAATGGGAAAAGCTGGCCAGCCAGCACGGTCCCCCGAGATGGGGCTGTTACCCTTGGGCTAACATTTGCTGGATTCAGCTTGGTGGACACTTAGAGGAGAGAGGTTAGAGTTTTATTTTTTAATTTTAGTTTTTGTTGTGTGTGTACATGTGTGTATGCATGTTCATATGTGTATGGGGGTACACATGCATGGGGTTGTGTATGCATGTATGGGCTAGAGGTCAATGTCGAGTGACTTTATTTATTTATTTATTTATTTATTTATTTATTTATTTATCTAGAGAGACAGAGAGAACGGGCACAGCAGGGCCTCTTGCCACTGCAAATGAACTTCAGATGCATGCACCACTTTGTGCATCTGGCTTTACATGGGTACTGGGGAATTGTACCCAGACTGTCAGGCTTTGCAAGCATGTGCCTTTAACTGCTGAGCCATCTCTCCAGCCCCCCACATTACTTTTTGAATCAGGGTCTCGCTGAACCTGGAGCTCATTGGTTAAGCTGGACTAGCTAGCCAGCAAGCTCTATAAATCCTCCAGTCTCTGTCTGCCTCCCCAGTGCTGGGATTATAGGCCTGTGTCAGCACATTTGATACCTTACATGGGTTCTGGGGATCTGAACTCAGGTCCTCAGGCTTGTACAGCAGACACTTTACCTACTGAGCCATCTCCCCAGCCCCTGAGATGTTAGATTGATAGCTTTCTCAGATGCCCTTGGAAGTCCCTCTGTTAATCTGACTCTTATCCTTGCTTTGGCCCCTCTTATTGCACTGGTTGAATAAATACATGGAAACATTGGCGTGTGGATGATTTATTTTATTCATGCAATGTAGCCCTCCAGGGGAGAATGAGACACCCCGGAGCCTCTCTCTGCACCCTCCTGCCATGCCTGGTGCTTTTGCTTTCCCCACCGTAAAGACAAACCCAAACCTGTCTCAGCTCCTGGCTCCCACTGGGGACCCTCTCTGGGCCTCTGGCTGCTACCACACCTGCTGGTGCCAGGCTGGCACTGGAGCCATCGAAGCCCACTCCCATGCCACAGGGCCAGGCACTCTCTGGTGAGAGGTCCTGAGTTCTCCTCAGCTTTGTCACCTTGAGCAAGTTACTTGCCCTAAGTTTCCCCAAATGTAAAAGCAGTACCTGCCCACTTTTCAGGTACCTGTGAGAACTGAACTCAGCATGTTTTGGAAGCACTTGGCAGCTTGCTCCAGGGCTGTGCTCCACAGCTTACATCAGTCCCCTCAGCAGCAGCTGGGGGGCCCTTTCCCTCCCCAGTCTTCCCTCTCCTCACCTCCCCCTGCTGAGCCTGGGTCATCTTTACCTCTAGTGTTGACACGGAGCCTGGAGAGTTTGCACTTGCTGACCTGTGTCGGGGTCACATTTGGACACCACTTCCTACCTCCTGAGGAAGACTGTCATCACCATGAGGGCAGAAAGCATGTCTCAAGTGATCTGCACATCAGCACAGCCTCACGTGTGGACTCCATACTCAAGACAGAAAGGACTCGCCAGTGTGGAGACCCTCCTCTGCTGGGTTATTTATGTGGTAGCTCACATCGTTTCTCCATAAAAAAGTGACTTGCAGCAGATATAAAGCGAATCAACCCTGGACCAAGCCTGATGTGCATGTGTAACTCAGTGTTTGTGGGATAAGAAGGGATGACAGATGTGAGTGAGTGACACGGATCAGTGTGATCCCAGAGCCGGTACCTATTCCACTGTGCAGTCTCCCAGCTCTTGTGATCGGCTGGTGGAAGAATTTCACTTCCACGCGGAGGGGGAGGGGAGCTGGCAGAGCTGTGGCCCCTGTGGCTGGGCCCCTGTGGCTGGGCCCCTGCATTCTTCAGCCCCACTGGCAGCCCTGCTGGCTCTGAGTGGAAGCCTACAATTCATGTTTTCACAAAGACATAGCCACCTGCTCAGCCCTGCTACCATCGCACAGCTGGGTGCAGGGCTGACCCTGGGATCATCAGCCTGTCAACCCTCCCTCTGAGCTGCATGACATCTCAAAGGCAGCCCAGGTCACAGTGCTTGGCCTCTGAAACTCAGAGGAGGTGTCAGGTTCAGTAGGCAACAGTTTCAGCTTTTATGCCTGGGTCGCACAGGCTTGCCCAAGTTCACCTAGCGTTCCTCAGTCCCAATCCCAACAAGGCTGGTTACTTCAGAGTCTAGAAGGAGAGACATTGGGCTATAGAGGCAGTACATTCAAGGCCTTGGGTTTCATCCCCAGCACAGCAGAGCAAGACAGAAGTGAGGGAAAGAGAGAGGGAAGAAGAAAGGAAAGAGAAGAAGGGAGAGGGAAGGAGAGAGGGAAGGGAGGAAGGAAAGGATAGTAGGATGGAGGGAAAGAGAAAAGGAAGGAAGAGGGAAGTAAGGAGGGAGAGAGGGAAAAAAAAGAGAGAGGGTGGGAAGGGAAGCGGGAAGGAGGAAAGGGAGAAAGAGAGGGAAGGAATGAGAGGGAGGAGGAAGGAAGGAAGGAAGGGAAGGGAGAAAAGAAGGAAGGAAGGAAAGAAAGGAGAGTTCATTTAGCCTCGGCCCTGCTCTGGTGTCTGGAAGCCCCAGTATCCTCACCTTGCTTAATGCCTATTTAAAGCCACTTGGGATTTGCCCCTAGGTGAACTCCCTCCCCCTTTCCTTAGACTTCTCTGTCTTCTTGCTGTAGTTGGGTATCACAACTGAGCTCAGTGTGCCCTCTGAAGCCAGTTCTTTTCAACGTTGACTTTGTCAATGGAAAAGCCATCACCTTTCCACAGTGAGGATGGCTCAGCAGCCCACGAGGCACCTGATTCTCCCCATAGATTCCCCAGTCCTGAGGAGGGAATGTGAATGTGGAGAAATGTCTCTTCACGGGCCCATTCTCCCTCAGAAGACAGCTTCCTGCAGAAAGTGTCTTGAAGACCAGCTTGGTTGGTTTTCACTCTCCCCTGCTTGGGGATCACTCAGTTGGAGTGTCTCCAGCTGTGTGAAGAGAGGCTTGTCAGTAACTCTAAGGTTCTCTGGCCTATGACAGTAATCAAGATGGGCATGGTGACCCCAAGACCCAGGGGCCAAAACCCTTCCCAGGCAGTGTTTGAGGAAGAAGCAGCCATTGGGTTCTCTCAGGGCTTTTTGGATTTCTTCCTCTATTGCCCCTCTAAAATCCTGAAGCTCAGCGCTCCCTCTGAGTGTTGGGGGGACCTGAGCCAGCTGTGAGGACCGTACAGCTCTCCAGCTCACTGTTTACACTTTCCATAATGCTGGGCCCTGCATCTTCAACCAGACCATGGAGCCTCAGAGCCCACATAAAAACAAATGCTATTATTTCAGTGACCAGCCCCCCTCCAGCCCCTAGGACTCAGGACTGACTACTTAATCCTCCTTCCTCCATGTAATTTTATTCTTGCTCTTTAAAAATAATACCTGTCACGGTGGGCTTGTTGGCACAGGTAAGTAATCCTAGCACTTGGGAGGCTGAGGCAGAAGGATTTCAAGTTTGAGGCTAAGCTGGGCTATAAGTGAAACCCTGTCTTACACACACACACACACACACACACACACACACACAAATATATCATTTTTCTTCTATTTACAAAAGCAATTTTTTTTTGAGGTAGGGTCTCATTCTAGCCTAGGTCAGCCTGGAATTCACTATGTGTTCTCAGGCTGGCCTTGAACTCACTGTGATCCTCCTACCTCTGCCTACCAAGTGCCAGGATTAAAGGCGTGCGCCACCAAGCCCAGGTACAAAAGCAATATTGATACATAAAATACCCCTAGAGGGCTAGGGAGATATGGCTCAGTGGTTAAAGGCACTTCTTGGCAAGCCCTGCAGGCCTGGATTCAATTCCCCAGTACCCACAAAGCCAAATGCACAATGTGATGCACCTGCAGCTGTTTTTTTTTTTTTTTTTTTTTTTTTTTTTTTTTTTTTTTTTTTACTGCAGCAAGAGGCCCTGGTGTGTCCATACTTGCTCTCTTTCTCTCAAATAAATAAAAATATATATATTTTAAAATATTTTATTTATTAATTTTCAAGCAGAGAGAGAGAGAGAGAGAGAGAGAGAGAGAGAGAGAGAGAGAGAGAGAGAGAGAGAGTACACCAGGGCCACCACCTTGTGTATCTGGCTTATGTGGGACCTGGGGAATTGAACTCAGGGCCTTAGGCACTGGAGGAAAGTGCCTTAACCAATGAGCCATCTCTCCAGCCCAATAAAAATATATTTTAAAAACCTAGACATACTAAAAAGTCCTTCATGTCCCTAAATTAAATTTTAAAAATCACCCCTCCATACACAAAAACAAAACATGGTGGCACATGCCTTTAATCTCAGCATTTGGGAGGCAGAGGTAGGAGGATTGTTGTGATTTCAAGGCCAGTCTGGGCTAAAGTGAGACCCTACTTCCAACCAATCAATCAACCAACCAGTATTCAGGCTGGGGAGATGGTTCAGTGGGTAAAGCACTTGCTTTGCAGGTGTGAGTAGCTGAGTTGGGAGCACAATGATCAAACCTGAGAAACTAATAAGATTTGATTCAGGTTGTAGCTTTTCCATCAGCAACCTTTTTCTGTTTGAATATCTAATCATATTGTACCTGTATATACATATTTGTGTGTGTAGTGTGCATGTGCAAACGTGTATGTGCATGTAAGTGCACATGTTCATATATTTTTAAAAATATTTTTATTGGGCTGGATAGATTGCTCAGCAGTTAAGGTTCTTGCCTGCAAAGCCTAAGGACCTGTGTTCAATTCCCCAGTACCCACGTAAAGCCAGACACACAAAGTGGTATGCGAGTCTGGAGTTTGTTTGCAGTGGCTAACAAACTTTTCTCTCTCTCTCTCTTTCTCGCTCTCTCTCTGCTTGCAAATAAATAAATAAAACACACATACACACACACAGAGAGAGAGAGAGAGAGAGAGAGAGAGAGAGAGAGCGAGAGGGAGAGAGAGAGAGAGAGAGAATGGGCATGCCAGGGCCTCTAGCTGCTGGAAATGAACTCCAGATGCATGAGTCACTTTGTGCATTCAGCTTACGTGGGTACTGGGGAATTGAACCTGGGTTATTAGGCTTTGCAGGTAAGTGCCTTAATGGCTGAGCCATCTCTCCAGCCCATAAGCGCACATGCATGTGGAGGCTAGGGGTTGACATCAGGTGTCTTCTTCAGTCTTTCCCCACCTTATTATTTTTAGACAGAATCTCCTGCTGAACCCAGAGCTCACTAACTGGCTAGATAGCCAACAAGCCCAGCAACTCCCTGTCTCTGCTTTGCCAGTGCTGGGATTAGAAACTTGCCACTGGGCTCAGATTTTATGTGAGTTCTGGGATCCAAGCTCAGGTCCTCATGGTTGTATAGCAAGTACTTTATCCATTGAGCCCTCTCGCCAGTCCCTATGTCCTCATCGTTTTGTTAACTTTAAAATATACCTACAAAAGCTGGGTGTGGTGGCACACACCTTTAATCCCAGCACTCAGGAGGCAGAGGTAGGAGGATCAACAGGAGTTCAAGGCCAGCCCGAGACTACATAGTGAATTTCAGGTCAGCCTGGGCTAGAGTGAGACCCTACCTCAAAAAATACATATATACAAATAGATAGATATAGATATTTGAGAAAGCGAGCAAGCATGGTGTACTAGGGCCTCTAGCCGCTACAAATGAACTCCAGATGCATGCACCATCATGTGCATCTGGCCTTACATAGGTACTAGGGAATGGAACCCAGACCAGCAGGCTTTGCAAGCAAGTGCCGCTAACCACTGAGCAATCTCCCCAGCTCTTTTTTTTTTAAAAAAAACTTGTTATTGACAGCCTCCATACATATACACAAAGTGCCATGCTCATAATCCCCTCATATCACCTTACCTTTCCCCCCACCCAAACTCCACTGAATCTCTTCACCTAATCCCTGCTCTCTTTTGATGACAATATTTTTAAGCATCAGCCACTGTGGGTCATGAATGACATGACCACTTTGTATCTGGAAGACAGTATTGCAAAGCACTCCTCCCCTTCCTGTGGCTCTTGCATTCTTTCCACCACCTCTTCCACAATGGTCCCTGAGCCTTGAAGGGTGTGACAGAGACATCTCATTTAGTGCTGAACACTCCACTGTCACTTCTCAGCACTTTGATGAGTCTTGAGTCTTCCCAGTGGTAACCTCTATGTCATCATTTTTAATGGCAGCATAGTATTTCATTGCAGGGACATGCCATCATTTGCTGAGCCAGGGATTTATTTTTCTATACCTAAAATAGTTTCTAAATTTTCCATATTATAAGGAATGCTGAGATAAACATCTCTCACCTGTTTCTGACATATATATTTCTCCAGTTATTTTGCACTATGAAAAAAATCCCAGGAATAGACTTCCTCTGTCCAGTGGGTCCATCCATCCTTCCAAGTCCACTGTATGGATTTGGTTCTGCCAGTGCTCATTCTGCTTAAAGAGACTGCTCATCCTCACCCTGAGGCAGACAGGGAGGAAAAGCAGAGGGATGGTGAAATAGACCATAGCCCTTGGGTTATGGATGGAGATGGTGAGGAGATGAAAACATCAAAGGTACTCCAGGTCCTTCCTGAATTCTTAGCCTTCTCCAAGGCCAACCAGTCCTAGCTGAGTATCTTATCTAGGTAGAAAGGAGGCTGCTCGCTTGGAGCCCAAGGATAATGGGGAAAGGCTGGGGTGGGGGTGGGGCAGAAGCTGCTAATGCATTTTGCCAGCATCTTTGGTTTCTCCAATATCCAGCCAGACTATTAGCAGTTCCCCAAGGATGGCCTTGCTCCTCACGTCATCCCCCATTTCCTATAAATGGGAAGTGGCTAGGGAGTAGTGTGCAGTGTGTGTGTGTGTGTGTGTGTGTGTGTGTGTGTGTGTGTGTGATGGGGGAGGGAGAAGAAAAGAAGGGAACAGCCATGGTGGTTTTCCTAAGCTCATTTAGTGGAGAAGTGAGGCCAGAGAAGTTGTTCTTTGCCCAGAACCAAGCTGGAAGCTTGGTGGGCAGGAGTGCAGGTGCTCTGACTTGCTCTGAAGTTCCTGGCCAGGTTAGATGAGGCCACTGCCTCGGCCTTGTTTCTGCAGCTGGAGACCCTGCCTGTGCACGTGGCTGGGGGTTGGAGAAAAGGAATTAAACAGAAACTGCCTGTATCTTTCTCTTAAAATGGTACCCATGCCTTCAGTTGTCCTGAATTAAATAAGCTAACACATGGCAAGCACCTCGAAACAGCTCCTGGCACACTCAGTAATGGCTAACTGGTACTGTTATAATAGGAGACTGCATCAGCAGAAGTGGGGAGAGGTTTCAGAGCAACGTGGCCTGCAGCATTGAGCGCTATGTGAGGCCAGGATGGTGTGTCCATGTGGCTAGGTGAGGCTGGGCTGCCTCTCCTGGGGATGGTGGCAGGTGCAGTCTGCTGGCCGAGCCCAGGATCTCACACCACACTCCTGTTCACTCTCTGGAGCCTTCTCTCCTCTTCCTTGTGTCACCAGGCATAAGGCACATAAGGCCTCTGTCAAGGAGTGGGGCATGGCCGGGGAGGACTCCCAGTCCTCCGAGATGGGACAACATTCTTTCTCCCAGTGTTTTTTTCCCAAGCCCGGAAAAGGCTACTGCCTGCTCTGTAATTTTCCACTGAACCTGGCATTTCCCCCGACTCCTGTCCTTTTCCCTTAAGCAGAGGGGCTACCAGCTAAGGATTCCACTCTGGTCTCTACTGACCACAAATGAGTATACGGAAGATGTTGGCAAGCCAGGGTCCCAGCTGGGGCTGGAGGTGTGTGTATCCCAGGGAGGTCATGTGGAGATGGTTTTCAGGGTCCCAGCTGGGGGTGAAGGTATGTGTACTTTAGGGAGGCCATATGGAGATGGTGTGTGTACCCCAGGGAGGCCATGTGGAGATGGTTTTCAAGTTAAACTTGTTTGGTGACTCAGAAAGTAGATTCTTGACTTTTGTCTCCTCTGCTTACTCCTGTACCCTCTCTTCCCCACTTCTCCCTGTCCTTTCTCCATTTCTACTCTGCCTCCTTCTTCCCAGCTGGTGGTGTCTTTAGGGATCATGCCAATAGCTGTCTCTTTTCACAGAGTCCAGAACACGGAAGGGACATGCTGCCCACACAGCACTGAACCCAGTACCACAGTGCTCAGTCCAGGCCCACGGATAGCCAGCTCCTCCTCTTTAAAGGCAGTTCTGGGATTTTGTAGGGAAGATGATTCCAGGACGTCACAGATATCCCAATACAGAGCTGTTCAGGTCTTCTATATAGCACGATGATGTATTCACACACGAGCCTCCACGCATCCTCCTGTGGTCTTTAACCCATCAGTAGGTTGCTTATGCCTAATATGATATAAATGCTAGGAAAGCTTTTGCTGAACCATAGGGAATGAGTGACAAGGAAAAGAAAGTCTGTACATGTTCTTACAGGCAACTAAAGTTGTCCTCGGCCTAACTTATACAGCACGATCAGCTATATAATATTTCTTTCTTTGTGGTTAGTTGAGTCTGCAAAGCTACACCAATCAGCAGGCACACCCAGCTCCCCTAGAGTTTTAAAGTCAGCAACCCACCTAAACTGGATTTCCTTTCACCCTAAAAAATTCCATGGAAGCAAGATACAGTGGATTCCCCAGAGCTCCCCTTGGGGTCAGCCTCGGATTCCAGAGATCTGCTCCCACCTGTCCTGGTTTCCAGCTTGCCAAAGGCTTTCTGGAAACAGGTTCCTGCTGAGACCTTGACAGGGAACATTCTAGTGGCAACTTCTCAGCCTTCTTTCCCATAAACAATCTTAAACTGAGAAAAGAAGCCGGAGTTTGGCTTTGAGCTGCAGCATGAGGCACAAAGTTAGCATCAGAGGACAGCAACAGTAGGGAGGGCCACCCGAAGAAGGCGACAGCTCCTTTCAAAGCCTGACCCAAGGTGGGAGGGGTGCAGCTTCGCCTGGACAGCAGGAAGTCTAGAATGGTACACGCGTGCACGGCGCGGGCGATGGTCGCAGACTGACTCTGGGGTGCGGTGGGGAGATGCCGCGTAGAGCCGGGTAGCTTTTACCTAAATGTTTCGGTGGCCGGTGACAGAGGGGGCGGTGCATGGCCCTAGGTAATGACAGGGCAGCCTGGAGGCCACGCGGGGGCTGCCCATCCCGGCCGCAGCTACAAAGACTGCTGCCCGACCTCCCGCTTTCTTCCCTTGGGTACCGGCCCCACCCCTCCATCCCCCTCCTCGCACCCCCCACCTCCGTCCGCCTCGCCCCGCCCCGCCCCCCTCTGGCAGCCCCAGCGCGCATGCTCTCTCCCCCCACCAAGTAACCTGGAGATTTAAAAGCCGCTGGCTGGCGCGCGTGGGGGGAAGTCGGAAGGACCAGCCTGCCCGCGCCGGCCTCGGGTGACAGCCGCGCGCCCCGGCCAGGTAGGAGAGCGCCCCTTCCCGTCCCAGGGGCCGGGGTCCCGGAGAGGGGAGGGGAAAGGAGCCCCGCGCTGTCCCGTGTTGTGCGCCCCGCGGGATGCGGCCGCGTCGTCGGAGCCACGCGAGTCCCGCGGGAGGGCGCGGCCGCCGAGAGCCGGGCCGGGCTTTCCTCCCTCCCGGGACGGACGGCGCTGGGCTCCGAGGCGCCCGGCGGCCCCGGCTGTCCCGGGCCGGGCCGGGTGGGCGGGAACGGCCCCTCCCCGGAGCCGCGGGCCGGGCCGGGCCGGGCCGGGCGGGCGGCGGGCGGATCGGCCTCTCGCTCCTGTCGCAACCTCTCTGGTCGGAGTTTTCTTTGGAAAGTTGCATTTATTTCTTCCCTCGTCCGGGCTTCGCCGGAAAGGGGCAGATGAGTCACCGCGGCGGGCGCGCACAGTCCGGGGCTCTGGGGAACCGGGAGAGGGGCCTACGGCGGGGACGCGGCGGGTGCTGGGGCTCGCTGTCTTTCTTGGAAAGATTGGGGACGGAAGGAAGAGCGAGCTCTGGCGACTCTAGAGCTGGGCGAGGCTTTGGCAGAGCTGGGGATGGAGCGGTTGGTGTGTGAGAAGGGGTGCGCGCGCCCCTGTGCCCCTCCTCAGCCTCCCTTTCCCCCAGGCGGAGGGGAAAGCAGCGCCCACTGTTGGCTCCGTGTCCCGAGGCTCAAACGGGGATGGAGAAGGTTCTTTACGGAGAGAAGGTGCTCTAGGGGGAGAAACCCCAGGAACCTGCAGGCTCAGTCCTTCGCCACCCCACCCCCGCAGGCAGAGCCCTGTGACTTGTTCTTTCCCTTGACCTCCGACTCAGCCTTCTTCCTGACACGCACTTGACCTGTTCAAGGCCAGGGGCACTCTGGCGGTGCTTCCTCTTTCCCCAAGAAGCCAGAATTGGGGATTGGAGGGGTTTGGCTTGGTAAGTACCTGAGGAGAATTTACCTTGAGCTGAACTCACTAAGAAGAGTCCAGCAGCTGCATTGCTGGGCACTGCCAATAAACAAACAGGTCTCAAGAGTGGCTCTGGGGCTTCTGAAAGCTTTGCTCGGGAGTGGGAGTGAGGTTCCTGAGGTTTTTGGTTCCCTTAAGCACCAAGCAAATCTCCTTCCTTTGGGCTGACAGCCTTAGTGTGGGCTCACCAGCCCAAGGCATGGGGAACAGGGTGGCATATAGGAGTGGGAGGGTGAGCTAGATGGGAAGCGGAAGAACCCCACAGAGCACCATGTCCTAGGGAGTAAATGGAACATAAGTTAGGTCCCTGGCTCTTCTGTTGGATTCATTTCATCCCCTCATTCTTTCCTTATCTCCCCCCCCCCCCAGGCCTGTCCTGGAAGCAGGAATGAATGTTGTTCTAAAAGTGCCCAGAAAATGGAACTTGACTCAGCCGGATGAGTCTGAAGATAAAAATACAGCTGTGAATGAATGTACAGCTGTGGACATAGGGCCCCAATTAGGGAGTGTGCCAGGGGAACTTTTCCTATGCGCTCTGAGTGTAGAGTGAGTTCTCCTTGCCCCTCCTGGCTCATTGAGTTACCCTGAAGAAACGAGCAAGAGCTGGACAGGGAGCCTGGGTGGTCCACCATGACCTAGAGGCCTCTGGAAGGAGGGTTCAGTCCCAAGCAAGAACTCTGTATAGGCAGGGCTGTAAGAGCAAAGAAAGTAGGGAGGGATGGTCTGAGGACTCTGGCAGGAAGCTTGACTTCAGGTACTACTTTCTGGACCATTAGAACCTTATAGCACTCATGGGGTAAAAAGGCAGACTGTCTGGAAGATGAGCTTTTATACTGGCTGTTCCACTAGCCTGGCCAGTTGTTTTACGTCTTACGAGTATGACTGACTGCAAGATAGGAATTATGATGATAATGACCATACCTATGACACAGCTGTCATTTAAGTAAATTATTACAAGTATAAATAGGACATATATATAGCACAAAAGGTCTAAAAATGTCACTTTATTAAGTAATGAGTATAGAAAACTATGGCTTCAGTCAGGTGTGGTGGTACACACTGTGTCTTAGCCCTTGGGAAGTAGAGGCAGGAGGATCTGGAGCTAAAGGCACTCTCAGCTACATATAGAGTTCCAGACCAGCCTGGGCTACATGAGACTCTGTCTAACACAAAAAATTTACTTTAACAGTAAGTATGCCTGAAGTGTAGTAAGTGCTCAATAAGTGTATTACCTTTATTATATCTATCATTGTGACTAGATGAACAGTAGCAGCTAGTCTAGATCTCTTCTGGAGCCCTGCTGTTTGTTTAAGACACAGCTTCGAACTCACAATTCTCTTGTGTCTTCCTCCCTAGTTCTGAGATTACAGGTGTGCACCATGATGTTCAGTTTGAGGCTGGCTTTTGTTCTACGCTGATTTCCTTGGGAGCAGGTTCTGGAACTTTGGGAGTCTGTTTAAATAGTTAAGAGACTTGGTTCTGGCAAAATGGTGTGAGTCCCATTTCCTTTTGTGTAAGTTGTTTAACCTTCCTTAGCTTCAACTTTCCTTTGTAAACCGACCATAACAGTACCTGCCTGGCAGGACTGTGAGATGAACGAAGCTGCCGAAGGTAAATCTCTGAGCACAGCAGCTGCTTGTAAAAAGAGCTTGATAACCGTCAGCTGCTGTTATATGGTGACAATGAGGGCAATCATTGTGGATTAACTTAGAAACGAGTGTTTCTTGGCCAGGAATGCCACCATATATAACCATATGAAAGCTATGAGTAACCCATCTGCAGTTGAACTTGTAGTGCAAAGAGCAAACCAGGCCTGGGTGGACATCTTAGTCTCTTCCTTCTCCATACTGGGTGACTTGTTTTGTGATTAGTCCCAGAACCTCCTGCTTGCCTCCCTCCCAAGAGTGAACTGGCAGGCTAGAGGAGAGTACTGTGAGGTGAGAAGGTGAATTTATACCCTGAAATGTTAAGAGCTGTCTATGCAGAAAGGTTACTTGTTATTTTTAGGAAGACTGGCGGGGGCAGGGGGGTTGCCCTGAGGTGGGGACTCTCTTCTGTCCTCTCTCCCCAGCCCTAGGGATCTTTTGTGCTACTCTTTGGTGTCCAGAAGGAAAGCTCAGCCTAGCTTTCTAGGCATGCGCTCTACCCCTAAGCTACATCCCCAGCCCTGCCAGCATAGCTTCCTTTGAACAGTTAGTTACTGTTACTGTTTGCTGGACTGTGCATGTGGACGCTGGACCAGTTGGTGCCAGGCCCAGTGTCTTGAACGCTGATGCCACTTGACTCTCAGCAACAGAGCTGGAGTGCTGAACTCTGTCCAGTGTATTAAGTTTTGCTGCTTGGGGGCAGGGGCTGGTGATAGAGCCATCCCGGAGTGGTTCTGATCTCTGGCCAGAACTTCCTATTTGATCCTTTTTGGTTTTTTTCCTGCTATGTGGTCTGTTTCCCCTTCCTTCCCTGAATGCCTGGGGTTGGAGATGCCCTCCCCCCACCTTTGCCTGGCCTTGGGTTTTGTCTCTAAAATATGCTGGTATTCGCCCAGCAAGACTATGGTGTGGATTAAATGTGTTATGCATGTTAGCGAAGCCTGATCAGACCAGGTACTTAATAATAGATGTCCTTCTTCCTTTAAAACTGGAAGTCACTCTTCAGGGTCAGGGTAAATCACCATGAAGGGGTGGCAGGCAGGTCCTGTCTCATAGAGCAACTCCTGGGTCATCATCAGGGCCAGACTGAATGCCTAGTCAGATGGGATGCTTTCAGGAGCAGCCAGCTTTCAATCACAGTTTCTGTCCCCAACATGCTGTTAGCCCCCCCCCCCTTCAGAGTCTAATCACAAGTGTACTTTGAACTGGTAAATAGTGTCCAAGGTAGGAGCACTTGGCCCATCTCTAGGGATGTGGTAATGTTGGTTCCCACTCATGGCTTCTGTCACCAAAGAGCTTTGCACCCAGGTACCTTGAGTGTAGCCCTGGGTGAGTCTTGGGCTCCTTGGTCCAATCACAAGGCTGAAAAGACTCCTGCTTCATCTGGACCCATAGGTCTTTAGGGTCTGGGCAGGGCTGGTACTTCTGCTCTCTGGAGCCAGGGACTAGAAGTTGCCATGGGGAAGGTCTGCAAACCAGAGACTGAGGGCCAATTGCAGTGTTGAGTCTTGCCAGCAGAACATATGGGGAGAGAGGGAAACAGGGAAGCACAGTTGCTTGTGGCCAGGGAGCCCTGGAGGGATTTGAGCTGGACAGGTTCAGGTGAAAGGCAGAGGCCATCCAGGAAGGGGAAGTAACTGGAAGTGAAAACCAGCCAAGTGCTGATGAATCTCCCTATCATGGGCCCAAGGAGGTGTAACGGTTTGTTCATCAGGACCAGAACCTAGACCTGTGGCTGTGGTTATCATGTTCTTTCCCTACACACCTCGCTGGGGAAGGCCCAACAAGGGTGGTGGATGTGTTTGGAAATCCGGGGCCCTAGGGGCCTCCTTTAGAAGATTATCTGCTTTTTCTACACAGTTCCTACCTGCTTATCTTTGACACAACACTGGCTACTTCATTTAGGAAGCCTTGAACCTGCTCCCCACCTTGGGCTCCCACTCTGTGGATCTGTGCCACTTCATTGTACGTGGGTTGTATTCCATTGCATTTCTCTCTAAGCAGAGCTGCAGTCAGTTATTTTCAGTATACCTAGTACCCCACACATAACTGGGGCTCAGTGAGTGCTGGATAGGCATGCAGGTGGGCTTTAGTGTTCTTTGGCATCTCTTTGGAAGTGGTTAGATTGCACACTGAGATATACTTCCTCCTGTGGTGGACAGATTCTGGCTCCTTAATTGTCTCTTCAAGGGCCTATCTCACCTTCCTCACCCTGAGTGCCTGGGCTAGGGACGGTTCAAACCCAGGTCCTGTACAGGCTGTGCGCCTTGCTCTCCACTAAGCTATACCTTCTGTCTTTTTTCTTTCTTTCTTTTGAGGGGTCTTGGCATGAAGGTCAGGCTGGTCTCAAACTCATAGTATTCCTGCCTCAGACTTCTGAATGCTGAAATTGCAGCTGTGTGCCCCATGCCTTGGTAAGTGACTGTTTTTGAGATCACACTTCCACAGAACTGACTGACTCAGAGCCCTCTTGTCACAAATGGGCTGGTCATAGACCTGAGGGTGTTCGGGCAGACAGAGCCAACATGGGAGAGTGCAGCTTAGGAGGGGTGCACAGAACTGGGACTAGCAACCCATTGGACCCTCTGCCAGGGCACTGCTCAGCTATGGGTTTGGCCCACAGACTCACTCTTCTATCCTTTCTTGTGTATGTCACCTCCTGAGGGAGAGGACCCAGATTGGCTGTGCACCCATAGGGAGAGCTGCCCAGTCTGGCTGACTCTAAGGGTCAAGTTCACTGGGAGGGAGGCTGGTCAGGTTTCACTTTGCAGGAGCTCTAGGAAGAGGACCTCTTCAGTGTCCTGGAGATTGTCAGGCTCCCTGCCCCCCTCCCTTGGCCCGCTTCTTCCACTGTGGACTGTAGGATTTGGTACTCTGCGTTTACTGTGACCCAAGGAGAGGAAGAATTCAGTTATTCATGTCTGCCAGGAGCAGAGTCCAGCTCTGGGAGGGAAGAACACAGTTCTGCCCCTAATGTCCTGCTTACTTGGCTGGGTTTCAGGTGACTGCTGACCTTGGCACTGCTGGTACGTGGGTACTGTGTGGGCAGGTCCGATGGGGTAAGTGCAGCTGGGAGCCCTTCCCCACAGGACCCCTCTGACTCATTGGTGGGAGGCTGCTGTGACAACCTCCTCCCTAATGCCCTGTGGCCTTGTTAGCAGGCACCTGTCCATGTAGAGCACCCTACAGCCCACGACAGGTGCGAGCTCATCTAACTGCACAGCCAGAAAGGACCATAGACATTATCTAGACTCTCATTTTACAGGAGTGGAAACTGAGTTCCTGGGTCATGAAATGGCTTTTCTAGGTTACACAGTGATAGCTGTTGCTGAAATAAGACTACATCCTCCTGGCTTCTAGTTCAAAGGCTTTTCCAGAATTTTCTAATGGTTGTAAATTTTCTGTTTTTATGATACAACATTGGAAATTTAAGTTCTCTGAGACTGAAAATTTCATTCTTGTGATTAAATACAGACTTTGTTGGATAGTATGAATTGTACAGATTGTTATTTTAAAATCTTTTCATTTGTGAGCAGAGAGTGGCAGACAGACATAGGCACATCAGGGACTCTCACCACAGCAAACAAAACTCCAGAAGTATGCACCACTTTGTGCATCTCCCTTTATGTGAGCAGGGGACAGGAATCGAACCTGTGCCAGCAGGTTTTGCAAGCAATTACCTTTAACAGCTGAGCCACCTCTCCAGCTCAAATTATATCAATTATTAAAAGTTTTATCAACTTTTAATGTGCTAGATGCTTCCTGGGCACTTGATAGGGTCAGCCACTGGCATCATCCCTGTGAATGGACGCAACTCATAATCATGGGACAGCTTTCCCTCTGCGGGCAGATCTGTGGGTGACCTCTGCTCACCTGTTGGGGCCAGCACCTGGGAAGGCGTTTACATTCTTAGCATTCCACTTGCCACTTATGACTGCTGGGATCTGGAAGAGACGCTGTGCATCATGGATGGGGAGAGCACATGCAAACTAAGAAGAAAGACTGGTCCTCTCAACAACTATGTTGCAAAAAGGAGAAAGCTTCTCCCAGGCCCCTTCGACTGAGGGACCTTTTCAAATATCTTTGAAGTCAATGAATTTGTAGGTTTTTTTTTTCCAGTGCTGAGGATGGAATCCTGGGACCTTGTGCATGCTAGGAAAGCATTCTGCTGCTATTCTATACCTTTAGCCCCAAACTAATGGTATTCAATTCCCTTACCTGTGAAAGTGTATGTTAATTGTACCCACCTTATCCATTGGTTGAGAGATTAAACTGATTGGAAGAGAACCTGGCATGCATGTAGAAGACACCCATCCATGCTAACTGCAATTATTAACTGTAGGTAAGGAGGCTTGGGAGGTTGAGTCATAAACAAGTTTTAAGTGGTAAAGCTTGTGGTCAAACCCAGGTCCAGCTGACTCTCAAACTTGGGTCACTGGAGCCTGCCTGCCAGGGTTCCCAGTGGAAGAGTGCTGCTTGTCCAGGTATGGAGGGCAAGTACAGCGTGACCTTGGATGGCAGGCAGCCTAGGTGTCTAGAAACAAAGTATATCTGTGTTGGCTGTCACCAGGGAATGGCCAGGTGACTTTGCGGGTTGCTTCTGCCTCAGTTTAGGCTGGCCAAGGTGAAGGTCAGGCTAGCCCTAGAGTTCCTGTCACTGGATTGGAGAGGAGAGGGGAGGTCCATGCTGGCTCCGGGGACTGCCTGCTCTCCCTTCTCCTCCCCTTCCCCCCATCTCCTTTAGCATTTGTCTCCTAGCCCAGTTAGACTGAGGCGCAGACAGGGCAACAAAAGCAACTTTCCTCCAAGCCACTGCCACCTGTTGGGTTTTCACACTTTGGGAGCAAGGGGGGGAGGGAGTCGTTGCCCTTTTCCCAGTGACTGTGGTGTGCCCCTGCCCCCCCCCCCCCAGGCTCTGGGATTCTCTTTGCAGCCCGATGTGCCAGCGCTCAGGAATGGGGAGGGGGCAGCAGCAGCTGGAAGGGGAGCTGAGTGGGAAGGGGCCTGCTCTGGCAGCGGGGGGAGAGTTTGATGGATTACTCTGCAGGCCCAGAGGTTTCTCCCTAATCCCTCTTTGTGTCCCAGCTCGCAGCCCCTCACTCTCTCTGACAAGCTGCTAAGCAGAAGGCTTCCAGTCCAAAGGAAGAAAAGGCAGCTCAGCAGGGTGAACTCTAAATCCCCAGCCTCTGGGCTCTGGGGGAGGCAGGAATGGGGAGCGGCCTGGTGCCCCCTTCTCATTGCCCACCACTTGTTCTTTCTTAGGATTCCCTCGAGGTGGGAAGTGTGCATTTTGAGGTAGCCCTTAGGTGCCTGGAGCCCTGCAAGGTCTTGCTATTACTGCACTCACTCTTGTGTTTATTTGGGGTGTAGGGCGGGGTGCGAGGAGGGAGCAGATATTCCCATTGTTTGGAAATACTTGGGTCCAGACAATCAGAGACAGTAGTGTGAAAGGTACCACAAAGCCCAATGGTCCCAAGCCACCTTCCCTTCCTAGCACCTGGTAGGAATTCCCTCAGCACCAGTGCAGGGCTCATAAGAAAGCATTCTAGAAGTGCCTCATAAGGGCACTTACTTTCAGATCCTCTGGCTGGACTATGGCCGACTTGTTCTAAAGTGTCCTCAGGGTTCCTTGTGGATCTGCCATGATGGTAGATACAACACATTTGGGGAATTCAGCAGTGTGCTGGGTTTTATTAGGCAAGACCCAGGTCCTTGTTCCCCTGGGACTGAGGCAGAGAGATGGGTAGTAGGGATGCCTTCGGACCTGAAAGGTCCCCAGCTTAGAAGATCTGCGGGAGCTCAGCTTAGAATGAAGCTCTGGGGTCCAGCTCAGTTTGGAGGTACAGGAGTACCCACTCCCAATCTCTGACTCGGCATGGAGTGATGCCCACTTTCTTCAGTCCTTCAAGCCTGCCCCTTGCGAGGTTCCCTGCTCTGGGTTTGAAGAGTGGAGGGGCATGCTTGTGCTTCCACAGGAGAGCTGCCTGAGAGAAAGCAGCCGTCTTTGTGAGTGTGAAGGGAGGACTCGGGGTCGCAGAGCCTGCGGGTCAGGGTGGGGGCTGCAGCCGTTTGATGTGCCTGGGTGGGGTGTTGGGACCCTGGCCTACATAAAGAAGCCATAGAATTGCTGTCTGACAGTGGTAGGGGCGGAGCTTGCCCCTAGCCCCTGTTCACCCTGGCCTCTGTCAGCAGAGGGATTCTACTCCCCCCTGCTCCACCTCAGCCATGGGGGGGGGGTTGGCAGGGGCCTCTTTGAAAGCCCTCAAAGGCTTCTTTATAAGGCCCTCTGACCCTCCCTTCCCTTAGGGAGCTACCCGGGAGGGAGCGGGCTTCTTTGGGTCACTTTCCTCCGCCTCCACTCTGTCTTTTGAATTTTGCCCAAAGTTCAGGCCAAGTTTGTTCCTGTTGCTCAGTTTCATTTCCCTGGGCCGCCTGCTTGGGGTCCAATGTGAAGTGGAGCATTCTGGGCCAGTACTGCCTTTCAACTCAAGAAGTTGCCCCCCTCCCTGCTGGGGTTCATTCTTGGTGTTTGAGGGAGGGGACCTAGGTTTTTCCCATCTCTTTCATACCCACCCCTGCCTCCGTTCATTCATTCATTGCATACACATTTCTCAGGTCCCTAGTCCTACTGGGGAAGAAGTGTCAGGGTTTCCCAGAGCCCTCAGCCTTCCCTGGGGATTCTTACATGTTGGGGTACACACAGAACTGGGTGGGTAGAGTCCAGGTTCACTGACCTCACCTGGCACATTCTCCCTTCTCCTCCCCCAGCCAGCCTGGGTTTCTTTTCCATCCTGTGTCTTAGGTTTCCTCTGACTCTATCTATCCTCCAGAGAGGAGGGGAGAGGTTTGGAGTTTGGAAAGAATTCCCTTCCTGTGAGGCTACTCCTACCTGTTCTTTCCTAATCCCCAGGTGTCCCTTTCCTTCCTGCCCCCCTCCTCTCTAGGTGAGCAATCTGAGGCTGGCTCTTCTGGTTGGTCTTCTGTTTGCCAGACAGAGTGGGTGCTCCAGAAGCAGTGAGTGGGGCAGGAAGATTTGAATGGAAATCTCTGAGATTGGAGGAGAATGGGGAGCATCAGGCTGGGTCCCCTTGCCATTTTCATTTCCTGCTCTGCCAGGGGCGACAGTGATCTGTCCTGGATCTGCTGCCAGGAGTGGAAGCCAGGGAAATGGTACAGGACTCCTGTCTTGGTGCCCAGGGTAGAAGGTGCTGGAGATGGGGGCGAGGGTAGCGGTCAGCTAGTCAGTGTAGTGGGAGTCTTCAGTAGTCTTGGCCGTCCTGAGGACCCATAGCTGACCTACAACAGGGAGGATGGGGAGGTGGGGCATTGGGGATAAGAAAGTGGAGCTTTGAAAGGAATTCTTCTGGTAATTCTGGCTTAGAGAGAAAAAGCCTGGGGTTGTCAAGAGTGTCTGGACCCATAGTCCCTCAGGGCTGAGTAGATATGAAAAGGGGGGGGGGGCAGGCCCTGCAACCTAAGAACAGAGGGGCGAAGAGCTTGCTTGCTTCTACCCAACTCCTTTCTAGGAATTATTCCCCTGGACAACCCCATGTACCTGGTAGAGAAGGTGAACAGGTAAAGGTGAAGATAGGTACTTCAGACTGGCACCCCAGCTCAGGAGCTGCCTGGGTTGTGGGAAGATAGGGGAATTTCTTGGCTTACACTTTTCTCTCTTTCCCTGTGGGCTTAAATGGGTCCTGCAGTTCCCAAAGGGCTTCCAGAGGAACTGTGTTAGGTAAGTAAGGAGGCAGGTAGAGTGATTGATTAATGGTTGCTTGGAGAAACCAGACTTGGAAAGCAGGTCGTGGGCCGTGGGCGAGGCTGCTGCTGACAAAGTCTCTGTTTGCTCAGGGAGAACCTGGTCCCTTAAACCCAGTGCAGGTGGTGTGAGTGTCCAAGGCCCTCCCAGGCAGGGTGGGGAGTACAATGGCTGGAAGTCCTTTACTCCAGAACAGGCCCCTCGAGGCTAGGGAGCTCCACCCACTGGTGGCAGGTGTTCTTGCAACCTGTTGCTCCCCCTCTGGATAAATGGGAAATGGGGATAGGTCAAGCTAAGCACACAGGAGCCCCCTAAAGCTGATGTCTGGCCTTATACCTACATTTTGCGACTGTTTGGGTCAGAATTTTACTGTCCTCTTAATTTCACCCTTATAAGAGCTCTGCTCCTTTCCAAAGGGTGGAGACTTTAGGGAGGAGGCTGCCAGCTTTATTTCAAGTTCCTCACTTCCTGGTCTGCCAGCTGCAAAGCTCCAGAAGGTTGTTACAGAACAGACACACTTTACCCAGGATTGATGGAGTCTAATTTCTCTGAGGTACAGCTTAGCACCTACAACACGACATGGACAGGCAAGTCCCCCCGGGGTCTAGTGTTAGTAGAGAAGATAGAGATGTTCAAGCTGAAAGGAGGGAAAGGCTGGAGGTGGGCAGGGGAGGAGAATGGAGCCAGCCCTCAGTGACTATGGTCCCTGCGCTGGAGTAGCTGCTCTTTAGCAGCATTTATGGGGTTGAAGTGGGGTGATGGCAGGTGCTGTCCCCTGCCTCGGTTTTGAGGTAAATGGCAGGTTAGGTTCCTCTGCCTTTTCTTAGTCTCAATACCTCTTCTTGACAGCTGACTGGAAAGTTCCCCTCTTTCAGGCTTGTTCACACACACACCCCCCACCTTAGGAGCTATGGGCCCAAACGCAGGGCCTCACACACGTTAGGCAAGTGCTCTTCCACTGAGTCACTCCCCAGTCCTTAGTTTTTGATACAGGGTCTCATTATGTAGCTCATGCTGGCCTTGAACTTGAAATCTCCCGCTTCAGTCTTCCAAGTGCTGATGTTGCAGGGCTGTGCCTCATACCCTACTTTAATGGGCACTTCCAAGAATAGCAGACAGCAGTGGGTACCAGAATCTGGAGGCCACTCACCAAGTAATGCCCAGCAACCATGGAGTGAATCCTCACTGTGTATGGGAGGCAGGGCTGGCTGGTGTGTGTGTGTGTGTGTGTGTGTGTGTGTACTTACCTGCTGAGAATGGAGCCATTTGGGGAGCAGAGAAAGACTGCCCAGGAAGTGGTGGGCACCCCTCCAGCTCAGAGATATTGACATCATCACAGGTGCTGCCAGATGGTGAAAAAGTTTCATGCCCCTGTTAAGGCTGGGACCTGGGAGTTGTCCCAGCTTGTTGTGACAGTTTAGACAGTCACTGTGGTAGAACTGTGTCTTTCCCCATCAACATTGAACTGGGGAGAAACTCAAAGGAGAATTTTAGGTTTAGGTTTATCAAGTCAGGGTGCTTTGTTTCTGTGACAGGTTAAAACCTAAGGGAACAAACCACAGCCTCTTTGCCCTCCTCTCTCTTCCCTCCCCCCTCCCCTTCCCCTTTCCTCCCTGGTGGGTGGTGGGTGGTATATGGTGTGATGTGGCTCAGAGCCAGGAGGCACAGAACTGGAAGTATCTTAACAAGGGGAGTTGAGCAGCCAGCCTTGGGAGTGGAGAGAGAAGCCAAGGAAGAAGGATTTGCAGAGGTGTGTGTCCAGTTCCATCTCAGCCAGGCCTGGGTGTGTAGAGATGCTCCAAGACACAGAGTAAATGTCATCTGCTTAGCTCTGGAGTATGCTGAGGATTAAAACTCCTATTGACCTTATTGATAATGTCAACCTAGGCTAACAGTAATGTGTTTTTTGACTGGGCAGAGGGGTGGGAATGGCACCTGAGCGTAGCAGTATCATCAGGATTCAGAGAATTCACAGTAAGTCCTGGAGACGGGCCCAGGACTCACACTCCATGTGACTGTGGTTGTCCTGTCCTTTTAGGATCTGAGTGATGAGTGCATTCCCATCAAGGCTCCCAATGGTGCCATGTGTTTAGCATGGGCTGAAGAGCTGCGCCTGTACCAGGGGGCCAGCGGAAATGGATGTCTGGCTGAATCCTAGGCAGTCGGTGGCAGCGAGGAGGAGAGGCTTTGGCCTCTGGAGCAAGGCTGAGCCAAAGCAGCTGTGGAGAGTGTGAACAAACCCTGGAGCGCTACCCGCCCTGCCCTGCCCACCATGGTCCAGAGGCCGGGCGCCAGCCGCCTACTGCGGCATCGAAAAGCCCAACTCTTGCTGGTCAATCTGCTCACCTTTGGCCTGGAAGTGTGCTTGGCTGCGGGCATCACCTATGTACCACCCCTTTTGCTGGAAGTGGGAGTCGAGGAGAAGTTCATGACCATGGTGCTGGGTGAGTGGCTGTCCTTTTTCTGTCCTGTCGCAGTGTGTGCATCTGGGCTATAGTAGGCAGCGTTTCCCTGCCTGGGGACGGGTGGTGGTGCCAGCCGCTTCTGTAATATAACTATTCCCATTTACTCCTCACAGCCCTTGGGGGCAATCCACTCTCCAGACAAGGAAAGGGAGACTTAGGGAGAGGCCAGGTTTGTCTTAGTCCATGTTGTATGGCTGCTGATCGGTAGAGCTAGGATTCCACTAGTCTTCCAATAGGGCTCTTTCTTACCTGGGGCAGGATAGGGAGTGGGCATCTGACATTACAGATGAACTCTAAAGAGTCACAGAAAGCAAGTGACCCACCCCTCCTAGAAAGAGCGGGCCCTGTCATGTAGGTTCTAGTCAGACTGTCTGTTTACCTTCCCTTCCTCTGGCCTTTATATCAGCATCACTTCTCAGGTGCTGCGGGCCAGTTTCCACCTCTGAACATGAGGTGTTCATCGTGTTGAGTAGAGTCCCTGTGATACCTGAACTCAGGGTCTTGCCTCAGGTGACATTGCCATTAGTATTCATCCTTCTTAGGGGCTAGCTTCCTTCCCCTCACCCCTCCTTGTCCTGGCCATTGACTTGAATGACTTCTCTTTCTTGCAGGTATTGGTCCCGTGTTGGGCCTGGTGTCCGTCCCACTCCTGGGCTCTGCTAGTGACCAGTGGCGTGGGCGTTATGGCCGCCGGAGGCCCTTCATCTGGGCCCTGTCCACGGGTGTCCTGCTGAGCCTCTTTCTCATCCCAAGGGCCGGCTGGCTGGCAGGACTGCTGTGCCCGGATACCAGGCCCTTGGAATTGGCCCTGCTAATCCTGGGTGTGGGGCTGCTGGACTTCTGTGGCCAGGTGTGCTTCACTCCACTTGAGGCCCTACTCTCTGACCTCTTCCGGGACCCAGACCACTGCCGCCAGGCCTTCTCGGTCTACGCCTTCATGATCAGCCTCGGGGGCTGCCTGGGCTACCTCTTACCTGCCATTGACTGGGATGCCAGTGCCCTGGCCCCCTACCTGGGCACCCAGGAGGAATGTCTCTTTGGGCTGCTCACTCTCATCTTTCTCGCCTGTGTGGCAGCCACTCTCTTTGTGGCCGAGGAGGCAGTGCTGGGTCCACCTGAGCCAGCAGAAGGGCTGTCTGTTCCCTCTCTGTCCCCCCACTGCTGCCCGTGCCGTGCCCGCCTGGCTTTCCGGAGCCTGGGTGCCCTGTTTCCCCGGCTGTACCAGCTGTGCTGCCGCATGCCTCGCACCCTGCGCCGGCTCTTTGTGGCCGAGCTGTGCAGCTGGATGGCACTCATGACCTTCACACTCTTTTACACGGACTTCGTGGGCGAGGGGCTGTACCAGGGTGTGCCCAGAGCTGAGCCAGGCACCGAGGCCCGGAGACACTATGATGAAGGTAAGGGGTGTTGCTGTGGGAGTTCCATGAGGGGACGAGGCAGTGTTGAGGATGTTCCTGACCCCGGCTCTCAGCTGGTGACTGGGTACCCTGGGTCCCAGCCTCCCTATCAGGAAAGGAAGAAGGCTCAATCTTAACTAGCAGCAGCTCCTGGGTGTGGAGCAGCTCCACCCTGCCCCACAGCCTCAGCAGAAGGAAAGGCTGAGCTTAATCAAGGTCCAGAGGGAGCAGAAACCCAAGGCTGGATTTCGGTTCTGTGTGGCTTCCGAGCTGACTGTTTGCGGCTCAGGTGTTCTATACTGCAGGCTTGAAGCCTGTGTGGAGCTGTCTAGGTGCTCTGGCCACATGCGCTGAGGGAACTGCATCCCATTGCTGCAGGCGGGGTGGAGTAGTGGGCCCTTAGAAGAGGTGCCTGGCCCCTCTCCAGCTCCATGGGTCCTGACACACTTCCCTCACCCCAGGCATTCGCATGGGCAGCCTGGGGCTCTTCTTGCAGTGTGCCATCTCCTTGCTCTTCTCCCTGGTCATGGACCGGCTGGTGCAGAGATTTGGTACCCGGGCCGTCTATTTGGCCAGCATAGTGACCTTCCCCATGGCTGCTGGTGCTACATGCCTGTCCCACAGTGTGGTGGTGGTGACAGCCTCGGCCGCCCTCACTGGGTTCACCTTCTCAGCGCTGCAGATCCTGCCGTACACACTGGCCTCCCTCTACCACCGAGAGAAGCAGGTACTCATGGTGGCCGCTGGCTGGTTCCAGGGTTGGGGGGAGTGAAGTCAAACTGGCTGGAACCTGATGTCTGGCAAGGGACATTGGAGAAGGCTTGGCTTTCTCTAACCAAAGAAGACACACATCTCAGCTGGGGCCAGAGGCTGGGGTTGCGGAAGAAGTGTAGATTAGATTCTGGGAATGACTTCCTGGCTTTGGGAATAGAAAGCCCTTGAGTGGATGGAGGCAGGAAGTACTGGATCTTTCTCTGGGAATCTGCCTTCTGTCAGGGCTGTGTTGTAGAGTCAAGTGACTTCCAGGGCACCTGGCTGCCACAGATGCAGTGGGGACAGTCTAGCCTTAGCTCCCCTTTCAGGGAAGGCAAGGAGAGCAACTGCTTGCTCTCAGATGGGGAGGGCCCCCTCCTGCTTCCTCTCTAGTTGATCTTCCTCTTCTAATTCACTTCTCTTCTTCTGCTGTCTCCTTTGCCTCTGTCCCCTCGGTGAGTATCAGCCTGAACTAAGTTGGGATCCCCTTTCTGCTTAGCCCATATTAACCAGCTCCTATGAGAGGCCTCCTGACCCCATCCCCCATGCAGAACTCTGCCCCTAGGGGCACAGAAGGGAGAAGACGTACAGGCCTGCTGTCTCAGGGATTTCAGAGCTGGGAGAGACCTGGCCCTGGCTGAGGCCTACAGGACGTGAGTAGGGCAGCAGAGAGAGAGTGAGAGACTCACAGCCAGAAGGCTGCTTTGCTCAGCAGGGATGAGAGATGTGTAGAAGGTGGGGCAGAGGTTTGGGGAGTGGGAACCTGGTTCCTGAGACCCCTTATTGACTCACTGAAAACCATCATCAACCTCTGTTCTCATTGATTCCTAGACTGGAGGTTGTAAGGGGACAGGCTAGGACTGGTTTGTTCTTTGGCCTGTACTGAGGAGCATGTCTCTCCTCGGGGATATGTCTGACCCCAGACTCCAGCCTCACTGGTCTTCCCTGGGGTGATAGGCAGGAAGAGAGGTCTATGGAGGTCCATCTCAGGCAGTAGACATGGCCCTGCACACTGTCTGCCTGTCCTTTTCCCCTTGAGCTGTGGGCTTCTCTGATGTCAAGTTGAAATTCCGTGGCAACTCACAGCTTTCTGGTGCAGCCAACTCAAACATCTGTACTAGACACGCACCGTCTTACCCAGGGAGCAGCGTGGGAGACCTAGGCCATTGAGGCAGAGCTGGGATGGTGTATGGGGGGAGCATGGTCAGGCAGCCTGAGGGAAGAAAGTGGGGAGAAACTTCAGATCAGGCAGCTGGGCTTGTGGGGTCACCAGGAGGGCCACTCCTGTTGCTTCTCCCTTCCCAGGGATGATCGCTGTGCCCTCTGTGACCCAAGGGAGACCTCACCATAGGCAGCATCTCCAGGCAGGGCTCTGGCCCCAGAGGGGTGGCCCAATGCTCAGTGGAGAGCAGAGGGTTGGGAGAGCTTGTGTGGGATTTGCTCCTGCTCTAGATTGTTCCTCTGCTCGGTGTCTCTCTTCTCTCCAGTCTCATTCTTCCTAGCTCTCCTTCACTGGGGGTGGGGGAATGGGCTCTGCTCTCTTTCTGACCCACAGAACTGGGTATGTTGGCTGGGAAAAGCCAGAGGAGGCCTAGACGGAAGGGTTCCACTTTGTCCCCTCAGCACCGTCTTTCTTCCTCTCCTGATCAGACCAAGTAGGGTCTCCTCAGTTTTCTGACTTTCCTGAAAGCCAGTTGTCTTTCTTCCAACCCAAGACAGACAGCAAGAGCCTCTTTTCGTATCTGGGGTCTCCATGACTGGACACATACCTGTCTGTTCCCCTCTTTACTGCCTTCCAGGTGTTCCTGCCCAAATACCGAGGGGATCCTGGTGGTGGCTGCAGTGAGGACAGCCAGATGACCAGCTTCCTGCCAGTCACTAAGTCAGGAGCTTTCTTCCCCAATGGACAAGTGGGCCCTGGTGGCAGCAGCCTGCTCCCACCTCCACCCGCACTGTGTGGGACGTCTGCCTGTGATGTCTCCATGAGAGTGGTGGTAGGCGAGTCTCCCGAGGCCAGGGTCGTTACTGGCCGGGGCATCTGCCTGGACCTCGCCATCCTGGACAGTGCCTTCTTACTGTCCCAGGTGGCCCCATCCCTGTTAATGGGCTCTATTGTCCAGCTGAGCCAGTCTGTCACTGCCTATATGGTATCTGCTGCAGGTTTAGGTCTGGTTGCCATTTACTTTGCTACACAGGTGGTATTTGATAAGAGTGACTTGGCCAAGTACTCGGTGTAGAGTGCTTGTAATTTACTGAGGGGGGAGGGTCAGCTTCACTGGGATTCAGATCCCGGAAGGCTGTCAATCTGGCCTTCCCTGTTCTTTTGCTGCCAAAGTGCTCTGGCTCTCTGCTGCCACACCGTGGTGGTGAGGTGCATAACTGCACAGATGCCTGCAGGGCTTCCCTCTCTGGGTTCTCACTTCTGGTGGTGTCCCACTGGCAGCTTCCCATGTCAGTCTGGAGGTCTGCAGGGCAGGGCAGGGCATTTGATTAGCTCTACACACTGGAACGCAGGGCTGTACATGTGCATTACCCAGGCTCAGGGTTGACAACTCTAGTGTCTTGGTTACCCAGAGAAGGGGTTTGGAGACCTGAATAAAATTCCCCTCCAAGCCCCTTGTCTGACAGGTCTCTCTTGCTCTTGCATGGGAGTTTCTGGTAGGAAACTCCTCCACAGGATGTGATAGATTGAAAGTTATTTGGGAAGAAGCTCCTAAGGGGTGAGATGAAGCCCCCCACCCACTCATGGTTTATAGCACTGCCTTTCTGCTGAGATCCTCACCCCTACCTTCTTCAGACTTGTTGGTCCTTGGGTTGTCATCACGGGGACACAGGCCTTTAAATATTTAACTTATTTATTTAACAAAACAGAAGAAAACTCATTTCCAGCTTTTTTTGTGTTGTGCCTAGGAGTTAGATAGGATGAAATCCTCAATAACTGGCTCCCCTGATAAAGCTGATCCTTGGGGCAAACATTGCCAGAATCTCCTCCTGGGGTGGTGGATCTGTCCCCCTAAAACTGCCTAGCCCAGGATCTTGGGCACTCTACCCACCTCAGCACACATCCCTAGTGTCTTTATCCAAGGCTGGGCCCTAAACTCCCTCTTCCTTCTTGGCCCAGCCTGGCTCTTGACTCCCCACTGCTCCCTATGGGAATGGGCCTATGAAGACACGCCCTCCCCCTCCCCCAATTCTCTCCAGTGGCTCTGTGACCTTTGGGGGCTATTACAGGACCAGAAAGAAGCACAAGTGTGGTTCCTTGGGCCTTTGTCCATCTGTGCATATCTGTGCCGAAGGAATCTCACACCAACTCAGGAGCGCCCCTCTCAGAGCCCAGAAGCTCTTCTCCCTAGGGGGTTTAAGTGCCGATTGCAATAATGTCATGTCTTATTTATTTAGCAGAGTAAATATTTTATACTGTATGTGAGCAATCAGAGTATCATGTTTATGGTGATGAAATTAAATGCTTCTTATATGTTTAACTAGCATGTGTTTGTCTTTTCTGGGGTGAGATCACTAAAATCAACTCCCTATTCACAGGGACCTTTAGCTTTGACAGAGACAGTTCCTAGCTTTTACCAGTAGATGGAGCCATAGACCAGCATCTGGAGTTTGGGACTGTGGGTGGGAAGGGGCATAGGCCTGCCTGCCTGCCTTCCTCTCCCTTTTCTTTTTCTCTCTTTTCTTCATTTCCTTTCCTTTCCTTTCCTTCCTTTCTTCCTTTCCTCCTTTCCTTCCTTTTTTTCCCCCATGGTAGGGTCTCACTCTAGTCCAGGCTGATCTGGAACTCACTCTGTAGTGCAGGCTGGCATGGGCCTTTTTTATTTTTTTGTTTTTTCGAGGTAGGGTCTCACTCTGACCTGGAATTCACTATGTAGTCTCAGGGTGGCCTTGAACTCATGGCAATCCTCCTACCTCTGCCTCCCGAGTGCTAGGATTAAAGGCGTGCGCCACCACTCATGGCTTGGAATCTTATTTTTTTTGTGAAAATTATCAAACATGCCAAGTAGTGCATCTGGTCAGCCTGAACTTCACATTTCAATTCACATTTTACCATTTTGTTTCAGCTCCTCTCAGTTCCCAGGCACTTTTAAAGCATATGTCACACAATTTAATTTACCTATAAAGATATCTATATATCTATAAGAAATAGGACTTTAAAAATTTTTTTTAAATTTTTTTGTTTGTGTGAGTTTAGATGCGCATGTGCCCTGGTGAGCATGAGGGGGTCACAGGACAACCTCAGTTGTCAGTTCTCGCCTCCCACCATGTTTGAAGCAGGGTCTTTGATCTTCATTGATTCCAGGCTAGCAGGCCTGTGAGCTCCTGTGCATTCTCCTGTCTGCCTTCCATCACCACTGGGATCAGACACTCGCTCGACTGTATCCACCCTCACATGAGTTCTGGGGATCCAAACTCAGGACCTCCTGTTTCCACAACAAACGTTTTACTCAGCCATCTCCCCAGCACAGAAATGGGACTTAACAATTTAGCCATAATTCTAGGGTGTCTAATAAAGTATGCAGTAATTATTAATTATCCAGTCCATGTACAATTTTCCTCAGTTGTCTTAAAAAAAAATCTTAGCTGTTTGTGGAGGCACTTGGGAGGCTGAGGTAGGATCCTCCTGACACATGCTGAGTGAGGAGAAGACCACTCTCCAGTCTCAACAGTTGTCAGCTCTTGAGTGACGTGACTTCACCATGCCTCTGAACACCTGGAAGCAAATCTCAGACATCCTGTTTCATTAGGAAGTATTTCAGAATGCATCTCTAAGAGTTAAGTGTTTACACACATAACACAATTACATTTCCATTATCACATTTAAAATAATTATATAAGCCAGGTGTGGTGGCGCATACCTCTAATCTCAGCATTTGGGAAGCAGAGAGGTAGGAGGATGGCTGTGAGTTCAAGGCCACCCTGAAACTACATAGTGAATTCCAGATTAGCCTGGGCTAGAGTGAGACCCTACCTTGAAACCAAATTATTATAATTATATAAGCAAATATCCAACCACCATATTGCCCACTCTTATGAAAAAAGTTTTATATATATATTTCTCTCTCAGATTGGGACCTGAGTAAATTGCATACATTGCAATAGGTTATGTCTCTTAAGTCTCTTGTGATTAAGTGCTTCCATTTTATTTTATTCTCGAAATTTAAAAAATAAAGTGGAGCCGGGCGTGGTGGCGCTGCCCTTTAATCTCAGCACTCGGGAGGCAGAGGTAGGAGGATTGCTGTGAGTTTGAGGCCAGCCTGAGACTACAGAGTGAATTCCAGGTCAGCTTGGGCTAGAGCGAGACCCTACCTCGAAAAATAAACAAACAAAAATAAATAAAATAAAGTGGGTGGTTCATGCTGTAGACCATATGCATTCCTGTGGTGATACTTTTGTGTGTGTGTGTGTGTGTGTGTGTGTGTGTGTGAGAGAGAGAGAGAGAGAGAGAGAGAGAGAGAGAGAGAGAGAGAGAGAGACAGGGTCTTATGTGTCCCTGGCTGTCCTTTATGTAGCAGAGGATGACCTTTAAGTTGTGTTCTTCCTCTGTCTTCCAAGTGTTTGGATTACAAGCATGAGATGCCACACTTGTCTAAAAGTATTTATTTAGGGCCGGAGAGATGGCTCTGTGGTTAAGGTATTTGCAAAGCCTAACAACCTGTGTTCATTTCCCCAGTAACCATGTAAAGCCAGATGTGCAAGGTGGCGCATGCATCTGGAGTTCATTTGCAGCAGCTGGAGGCCCTGGCATGCCCATTCTCTCTGTCTCCTATCTCTCTCTGCTTACAAATAAAAAATATTTTTAAAATAAAAGTATTTATCATATGCACTCTACCTACCAGGCTGGAGAGATGGCTGAGCAGCTAAAGGCTCTGGCCTGCACTCTACCACTGAGGGGCTGGGGTAGGGATGTGACTGGTGCCCCTCCTTCCTTCATATACTCCAGGCTACTTCTACAGCCCTTAGAAGTACTTTATTAAACATGGATATGTTGGGAACTCATATTGATACAACTTACGCTCTAAATTTTTGATCTTACATATATATATGTATCTTCTCTAGCTCATTTCTCCCACACTGAGACAGCTAAAGGCCTGATCCCGAGGCATTGGCTGTGTGTGCCCTGCCTGCATGAGTGTGTGTGTGAGAAGGAAAAGAACCATCAGTCATGAAAGTCAGCCCAGAATTGCTACCAGTTCAGAACCTGTCCCCTTGGAGTTGTGTTGTTTTAATAAAAAAAGAAAAAGGAACTGATCCGGGTCTGGCTGGAGTTTTCCCAGGGCCACTTCTCGCCTGTGGGAGAGTGGGGGGGGGGCTGGGAAGAGGCATGTGGGGCACCGATCAGGGCAGCCGGTGGAGGCGGCTAGAACCGGAGATGTACCGAGGACCGCTCTGAGGACCGTTCTGGGGACCGCTCCGTGTCACAGCTCTGTGTGCGGCTTCTGAAGCTGGCACCGGGGTGCGACCCGAAACCGGGCACCCATGGAGGCATGTCCATGGGCCTGAGAGCCCACGGAAGTGTCACAGCTCTGTGTGTGTTCAGCTCTGGAAGCATGGCTTCCTAGGGGAAACAAGGTTCCCCATGTGTTACAGCGCAGTCACAGGAGAAAAAGCATCGATGGCAAGAAGTCCCGATCACCAATCAATCCCTCTTTATTGCAACAGTATCATGGGTTAAATAGAAATTGAGGAGGAGGGAGGGAAAGGAATGGACAAAGGAGATTGGCAGAAATCAGCAGCCTGTGAATTCCTGCTTTGCATGTAGACTTGAGCTTGGGCAAGTATCAGATGGTGGGGGCAGAGGAACTGCCACCTTCTAGGCACAGCTGGGGTGCGAACCTGGGTCTATGTGGCATGCTTTTTGGGGGGTTGGGAGTCTCAGAGTTGAGGGTGGAGAGAGGGAAACGCCTACTGGGGTTAGCCACCGGGGTTTTTGACCTCTACTTCAACACCCTCTTAACCCTTTGTCCTCCGTGCCCTCCTTAAGCAATACCAACAGAGTTGGCCTCTCTTCTGCAGAGTGTTTCTGGCCTGAGTCTCCCGAGTGTTTACAAAGGACACTGGGAATCCTTAGGGAGCAGGCGGCTTAGGCCCAGAGGAGCATTTCTAACATGTTTAAAATAAACAAAAATAGGAAGAAGGGCACCTCTGGGCAAGAGGTGGGTGGTGTGAGCATCCTCTAAGACACCTTAGCCAACTGGCTCTCCCTCTGGGGGTCCTCAGGCTGGTCCAGCCTGGCCCTGGCTTTCGGGAAGCCTTTCCTGTAGGTGGAGAGGAAACATAGGGCTGAATGTAATGTACAGAAATTCACCAGGCAGGCTTTCAGTTGGCATTGCAGACAAACTACAGACAGGAGCCTAGAGGAGGGGAGAATATGACTTCTTGTGGAGGGAGGGGGCTGGTACTAGGGCCTGCTGTATCCCAGAGAGGGACCAGGAGAAATAGAAAAGGGGACTGGGGTAGGGCTGTGCTGGCGTCCCATCCTTCATAAACTAGAGGCCTTGTTGGGCCAGCTATACTGGGTCAGGGGACCTCAGGGTACTCTGTGCCACCGCGGGAAAAGCCCTTGTTTTCCAAGGGTCAGGTTTGATTACAGCAGCCTGGCAGCTCTGCCAGTGGTGGCTGAAAGGCTTTTTAGAGCTGTGGCTCTGACATCCAGCAGTGTCAACAGCTTGATATGCCCTGGGACAATAGTGTTTGACCTGACTGGACCGTGGCCTTGGGCAGATGGCACTCGCTGTGTGTATGTGTATTAGCAGATCATCAGCTTCAGTTCTGTGGACTGTTGAGTAACTTACAGTTCTCACTCAGTACCCTCCCTTTTCATTAAAGCCTGTCTGTCTACCTCCGATGTGCTGGACCCTCTGCGAGTCCTGGGTTATCACAACAAAAGACAAGGTCATTGCAACTCAGGTGGGGCTTTGATGGAAATAGCTGCCTGCCCACAGAGAAGAGACCTGAGTGCTGAGCAGCATCTAGACCCAGAGATCACATAGGCTGGCAGCAATGTGTGACTCACTTGGGTTTCTGCCATAGGTGCTATGTTGAAACCTAACCCCCAGCTCTTCTAGAGAAGGACCTTTAGGAGATGATTTGATTATGATGGCAAAACAAGCCTGCCAGCCTGGGGTTAATTCCTTCGCCACCCACACAAAGCTGGATGGGCATTCATTTGCAGCTGCAAGAAACCCTGGGGTGTATTTGCACTGCGCGCACATGCATACACACACACAGAGTTGTACAAATTTTTTTTTTAAAATTTAATATTTATTGTCCATAATGAGTTACATTATTTAGTGGGCAAACCATGCGTTGTTATCCCGACTTCCCCAATTCCCCCCCTCCCCATCCCTGATCAGTTGTATATCCTCCTTCGTGGGCTGTCTGTATTAGTCCTTGTGGCAAGGGATCCTGTATATCTTAGTACTCATCCCGGTCTTCCTG
>PVHP010014599.1:0-38765 GCA_004024765.1 Zapus hudsonius
AGAGAGAGAGAGAGAGAGAGAGAGAGAGAGAGAGAGAGAGAGAGAGAGAGAGAGAGAGAGAGAGAGAGAGAGAGAGAGAACACCAGGGCCACCACCTTGTGGGTCTGGTTTATGTGGGACCTGGGGAATTGAACCTGGGGCCTTAGGCACTGGAGGCAAGTGCCTTAACTGCTGAGCCATCTCTCCAGCCCTACATTTTCAATTTCAGTGGATCTGATAGGTTTATTTAGGAAATTTATCTGCTCCTGATTTAGTTTTGATAGGTGGTAGGTGTCAAGGAATTCATCCATTTCTTCCAGGTTTTCAGCCTTGTGGATTAGAGGTTTTGGAAGTATGACCTGATGATTCTTCCAATTTCATTGGTGTCCATTATGATCTCTACCT
Organism: Zapus hudsonius; assembly: GCA_004024765.1. NCBI lineage: Eukaryota > Metazoa > Chordata > Mammalia > Rodentia > Dipodidae > Zapus > Zapus hudsonius. The sequence goes on from PVHP010014599.1 coordinate 385, forward strand.
TTTCATTTCTGATTTTGTTGATTCGGGCCCTCTCTTTTTTTTCTGTTTGGTTAGATTGTGTAAGGGTTTGTCAGTCTTTTTTTTTTTTTTAAAGAATCATCGCTTTGTTTCATCAATTTTTAAAATTGTTTTCTTAGTTTCTATTTCAGTGATCTCTGCCCTGATCTTAATTATTTATTTTCGTCTTGAGTTCCTAGGGTTGGATTGTTCTAATTTTTCCAATACCTTTACCTGGTTGGTTAGGCTATTAATTTAGGATCTCTTTGTCTTTGTTATAAAGGCATTCAGTGTTATGTATTTTCCCCTTAGGACCGCCTTTATTGTGTCCCATAGGCTTTGCATGTTTTATTTTCATTGTCATTTATCACGAGAAATTTTTCAATTTCTGTTTTAATTTCTTGAACTACCCATTCTTTGTTTAATAATATTGTTCAGTCTCCAATAGTTGTTTTTTTCTGTTTTTTTTTCTCCTATTTACTTCCAGCTTCAGGGCATTGTGTCTGATATGATGCAGGGTGCTACATCAATTTTCTTGAATTTATTTAGATATGATTTATGTCCTAATATGTGGTCTATTTTGGAGAAATATCTGTGAGCTGCTGAGAAGAATGTATATTCTGTAGAGTTGGGATGGAAAGTTCTGTATATGTTGGTTGGGTCTAGTTGGTCTATGGTATGGTTATGTTCTATTATTTCCCTATTGATCTTCTGTTTGGTTGATCTGTCTGTAGTTGATAGTGGTGTATTAAAGTCTCCAACTATGATGGAATTGGAGTTTACTTTACTTTAGTCTTGTTTTCCATTAATTTTTGTGTTATGAAATGTAGTGCACCTGTATTTGGTGCGTTCATGTTTATGATAGTGAAATCCTCTTGTTGGATCATTCCCTTAATGAGTAAGAAGTGACCTTCATTGTCCTTTTTAATTTATTATAGTTTAAACTCTTTTGTCAGATATTAGTGTAGCAGTCCTGCTTGCTTTTTATTGCCATTTGCTTGGAATATCATTGCCCATCCTTTCACTCTGAGGAGGTTCCTATCTTTGGAGATGAAGTGAGTTTCTTGGAGGCAACAAATGGAAGGGTACAGTTTTCTAATCCATCCTGATAGCCTGTATCTTTTTATGGGAGAGTTAAGACCATTAATATTCAAAGTTATAACTGTGAAGCTTGACTCTATCCTTGCATGGTGAAGGGTTTATGGGATTTGATGCCTCACATGTTTTATCTCCCCTAGGCTGATCATGCCAAGCTCTAGGGGTTGGTTGCTTGGCTCTTCTGTATGGAATATTTCATGAAGAATTCTCTGTAGGTTTGGTTTTGTGTCCATATAGTCATAGACTTTAATTTTATCATGGAATATTTTCCTTTCTCCTTGCATTATAAGGGAAACTTTCACAGGTATATTAGTTTGGGTTGAAAGCCATAGTGATTAAGGCTTTGAAGTAGTCCATTCCAAGCACTTCTCACTTTCACGTTTCCATGGAGAAGTCTGATGTGACTCTGATGGGTTTGCCTTTATATGTGATTTGTTGTTTTGCCCTTGCTGCTTTGAGAACCCCCTCTTTGTTTCCAATGTTTAGGGATTTTACTATAATGTGTCTTGGGAATTTCTTCTTTGGTCCAGTCTGTTTGGTGTTCTGTGTGCTTCCTGTACCTGAATGGGACTCTCTTTCACTAAAATGGGAAAATTTTCTTCAATAATTTTGTTGAGTATGTTCTCTATGCCTTTGACCTGGATTTCTTCCTCCTCTGGTACCCCCCATGATCCAGAGATTTGGTCTCAAAGGGTATCCCAAAGTTCCCTCATATTTTATTCACATGCTTTTTTGAACTTATTCAAGTGTTTCATTTCCCTCTCATTCTCTTCTGTTTTATCTTCCACATCTGAGGTTCTGTCTCCAAAATACTGACTCTAGTGGTCAGGGATTCTAGAAAGGATTTTAATATTTCCATTTGGTTTTTGTTTTCTGATACAGCTTTTTAATTGTCTCTATTTTCATGTTGAATTGTGTTTTTATTTCAAAGTTTGACTTAATGCTTCTTTATACTTATTCTCATATTTGCTTATGTCTTCCCTTAGTTTGGCTAGCTGATTATTGAGTTCTTCTGTTTGCTGGTTTGCCTTTAGTCCAATCACTGATCTACCAAAGTCCATCTGTTTCTTCTCAATTATATTAAGCCTGGTGGCAAATCTTGTGAACTTGTTCTGTACCTTTTCTAGGTGATTTTCAATTTTTGCTTCCATTTCCATTGTTAACTCCTTCATAGACTCCATGCAAGTATGATGTGGGCATAGTGCCATCTCATCCTGGGCTTGCTTCTGCAGTCTCTTTCATAGTTTCACTTCCAAATTGGGGCTTGGCGGGTTTGGTATGTGGCAGTCAGCTGGTACATTCTTCTTGCATTGTGATCTGCCCATTTTGGTTCTGCTTGAAGGGGTTAGGGAGTGTCCTTGTGGTATGCTCCCCTCAGCAGTGTGGACGGGACATGAACTGGGTTTCATGGAGTAGGCTAGGCACTCACTTGGTTTATCGGAAATTGTGTGTGCCCTCAGATCAGTACCTGTGCTGGAGAGTGTGGAGGTAAGGGGGGAGGGTTGGGGCTGAGTGCAGCCTCAAGCCAATGGCTGTGCTGGTGAGTGCGCAGGTAGGGGGAGCCAAGCGCACCCATAGACCAGTGCTGTGCTGAAGTGTAAGTGGGTGTGGGGGGCCTGGTTCTCCCACGGACCAGCACACGGAGCAGGGAGGAGACATGCTGCAGACTGGGCTGTAGCGGGAAGCTTGTGGGTGGAGGTGGGGTATCTCTCAGGGCTTCTTCCAGAGTAGAGAGCAGTAGGGGAACCCAGTCTAGGCTGGTGTGGGAGATGGGGAGGGGCTGTGCCTTGGGATGAGGCCGGTGTGGGTACAGGGTCTGGATCCCAGCTGGAATCTCAAACCTTTACTGGGTGGGTCCTGGCCTGGCTGCTAGCCATTGGCCATCTGGCTGATCTGATCTTCTTAATAAGCCCTGCATTGTCTTTGTTACCCTGCGTTCAGTGCTGGCGACACCATTTACTCATTTACTCATCCAACAAATAATACTATGTGCATGACATCACTCTAGAATCTGGAATACATCAGACACAGCAGCAGGCCCTTTGCTGACTCATGGAACACACATTCTAGTGGCATAAAGTCGCCTCACCTTCACTTAAATACTTTCATCGCTGTGACTGTGATGTCTCGGTCAGCAGGATGCCCCATAGTGGCTGCTCTCATGTTAGGCCTCCCCCAGTCCTCACTCAACCTCAGGGTTCCAGGTCCCACCTGCCAATCCCTGAAGACTTGCTGCTCTCCAGGAGCCTATTCCCCACACTAGCTACCTCCATCCCTCTACCCCCACCTCTTCCTTAGTAACCCCACAAGTCATTTCTCATGGCCCTGATCCCTGGCCTGTGGAGCTCTTGTGGACTAAGGGCTGGGCTATCTGGGGCTCCATTCATGTTTTCCTTCTGTCAAGGGTCACAGGCCCACACTGCTTTGGTCTGATGCCTAAAGCACTTTCCTCAAAAATGAGCCTACTGGCCAGGTGTGGTGGTGCACGCCTTTAATCCCAGCATTTGGGAGGCAGAAGTGGGAATATCACCTTGAGTTCAAGGCCAGCCTGAGATTACACAGTGAATTCTAGGCCAGCCAGAGCTAGAGAGAGACCTTACCTTGGGAAAAACAAAATAGTAAAACAAACAAACAAAAGCCACAAAAAATGAGGCTACTTTTATGGTCATGTAGGACAGGGGTACACATTTGTAATAATGACCCAAAGTGAAGCGAATGCTTATCTTTTGAATGTTCTCATTTTATTCTATTTATGTGAGCTTAATTTCATCCAGTGGATTTTTAAGTGTTATTCATTTCTTGAAGAGCAATAAGAAATTTAAATTTAAGATATATTTAAGATAGGATGATTATTTTTACCCTTAGTTTGTGCTCACTTCACTAGGTGATATGGGTTGCCTGTGTATGTGTGTGTGTCTCACTTTCATAAAATAGACATAACAGAAAATGTACCATCTTAATGATCTTGAAGCATGCAGTTCAGCATCATTAAGTATGCTCACAGTGTTGTCCATCCATTAATTCTGTTGGATTTTGAAGGGAGATATGTTTATTAAAGTTCAAATTGACCTCCAGCACACCATAGTAGATATTTGTTTGAATAAATATGTGACTAAACCCTGTCATTGGAAAGAATATTTCTGAATTATTTGAAATGCTTTTGGTTATAGGTAATGGAGAACCCATTTTAATTCAGCATAAATAATAAGGAAATATATTATCTTCCATAAAAAATGTCCAAAGCTACAGTAGCTCTAATGCTGAGTTTAGTGGATTGATAGCATGATTTACAGCCCATGTTTGTTCCACCCTTCTATTCTGATCTCAGCATGGTGACTTTTGTCCTCAGACTGACTGCAGCAGCTTCACTGTTAGATTCCCAAATAGTAGTATCTCAAAGCAGAAGAGGGGAGCATGGACAAAGTGTTTTTAGAGTGAAGATGAAGCTGGGCATGGTGGTGCATACTTCCATAATCCCAGCACTTGGAATAGAGGCAGAGACAGGAGGATCAAGAGTTCAAGATCAGCCTGTTACATGAAACCCTGTCTCAAGAGAGAGAGAGAGAGAGAGAGAGAGAGAGAGAGAAAGTAGGAGAGGGCTGGGGAGATGGCTCAACAATTAAAGGCACTTGGTTGTAAAACCCACTAACCTGGGTTCATTTCCTTAGTATCTACATAACAATCAGATGCACATAGTGGTACATACGTCTGGAGTACAAGAGGCCCTGGCATACCTATGCTCTCTCTCTCTCTCCCCTCTGTCTCTCCCCTCTCTCCCTTTTTCTCTCTCTCCCTTTTTCTCTCCTCTCTCTCTCTCCCCTCTGTCTCTCCCCTCTCTCCCTTTTTCTCTCCTCTCTCTCTTCTCTTTTCTCTCTTCTCATAAATAAATAAATAAATAATTTTAAAGGGAGGGAGAGCTGAGGAGATGGTTCAGTAGATAAATTGCTTGCCACATGAGTATGGGGACCTGAGTTTGGATACCCAGCCCCCTACATAAGCCTGACAGGTTAGCACATACTTGTAATCCCAGCACTGGGGAGGCAGAGACAGGGGATTCTTGTTACTCATGAGCTAGCTATTCTATTGAACTTGGTGAGCTGTAAGGTTAGCATTCAAAGAATAAGGTGGAGAGTAACTGAGGAAGCCCCTGACATCAATCTTTGGTCTCCACATGTGCACATGCACCCACATAACATGAACATATATACATACATACATAACATACGCATGTTTGTAAACATGTTAAAAGAGAGGGAGAGCTGAGCATGGTGGACCACACCTTTAATTCCAGCACTTGGGAGGCAGAGGCAGGAGGATAGCTGTGAGTTTGAGACCACCCTGCAACTACGTAGTGAATTCCAGGTCAGTTCTAAGCTAGAACGAGACCTTACCTTGAAAAGGGAGAGTGAAAATGTCCTAATAGATTTCCTATCACATATCATATTATCTAGAATTGGATCATAGTTTCAACCATAAATCAGTATTATCAACAGGACTGGGCCCGCTGCAATTGGCTCAGACCCATTAGAACCCACTCCTGAGCTGGGATCAGCCTCTCTTGAAGCAAATGCCTTTGAAGAAGAACATAGGTATCTGAATGGAACTTGATTTCTGTTAGACAAAGGAAAGGGACTTGAGTGGGCTATCAATCATGTCTGCAGCAGCTTCCCAACCCTAACATCAAGCTGCCTGTTCTCGAGGTAAGAGTCATTAACTTGGAGAGAAATTAGGTTTGTCTGAATAAGGTAATAAGAATCTTAACTGGAGATCCGGTGTTGTAACAATTTTTCCAACCATCTGACTGTTATCAGCTACCAATCAAACCCTAATGTGGTTAGCTGCCATTGTGGTGGCTCACACAAGCCAGGATCCTTTCCAGGAGTGCTGTTCCTTCCTTTCTTAGTCCTGTGTGTTTTCTCTTCCTTTAAGGCTTGGCTTAGAAAACACCTGCGCTGAAACCCCAGAACCAGCATGAATGTTTCTCTTAGCTTCTGTTTCACATGTTTTCCAATTGCCTTATCAAGGCTTTTGCCTGTGCGTGTGGTATGTGCGTATGTGTGCATGCTCAAGTGTGTGTGTGCACAGGTGTGCCTGTGCAGAGGTTGATTTCTGGTGTCTTCCTGCTGCTGTCCACTATATTTACTTTCACTTGAACCCAGGGGTGACCCATCAGGCCTGTGAGCTTCCCCTTCTCTGCTTCACATTCACATGAACTCCAGGCCTCACACTTGTGCAACAAGTGCTCATTGATCCACTGAGCCATCTCACGGTTCTGAGAGTGCTTTGCTTTATTGCTTTGAATTAGAAAAGTAATAATGCTTCCTCTTTATAAATAGCACAGATGGTTTGTAAAGACCATACCATAAAAAGGAAAATCTGGGCTGGAGGAATGGTTTATTGGTTAAATACACTTCCTGCACTAGCATGAGGATCTGAGGGGGCCTGAGCCTGCCAGAGTTGGCATCTCCAGATCCACCTCAACAGCTGGACATGGCCATGAATGCTTGTAACCCCAGTCCCTGAGGGGAGCAGAGACCCAAGAATCACTGAAGCCCCACAAAGCTCTGGTCCCAATAGGACCAGGCAGAAGAGTGATGAAGCGAGACACCTGATGGTCTGCCCCAGCCATCATTGGCAAGCACCCCCCCCGCCCCACACCCATGCTGCAGGCAAGCCAACAGGGCACCGCAACTAACACACACATGCACATGCACACATGCACACACACATGCACACATACACACATACATGCACACACGCGCACATGCACACGCACATGCACACATACACACACAATAAAAAAGCAAATCCTCCCATGCAGACAGTCCCTCAACCTAAGCCCCCACTTCCCAGTGATAGCCACTGTCAACTACCTGCTTTCTTCTGCAGCCTTGTATTTTGAACATTGTACATTTGAGCCTTGTACATTGAAACTTGTAAAGATAGGCAATGCCGTGGTCATTCTTTATAAACATGGGGTCCGATTGCACTTGATCTTGTGTCTGTGAGTGACTTTTCACTCTTGAGGACAGTCAGGACACATTTCTTCATCAGACGCTGCAGAGCTGGACATTATCTTCTCTGGCCTGCTGACTGCTTCCCGTTCTCTTCGTAGCCATGACTGCTGATGGTGGTGGCGTAAGTTAGTTTCACTCCTCCGTATTCCCATCCAGCACAGCCAGGAGCCTCTTGGGCCCACACATGCCAACATTTCTGCAGGATAGATCCTTAAAATAAAATTGTTGGGTCAAAGAATAGGTGATTTTAAATTTTGAGAGCTATTACCAAAGTTTATGAGGGATTTTTGAGGCCAGCAGCTGCTTGTAGAAGTAACTTCCAGACTTGCAGGTTTTTATAATTCAGTAAAATGTTAAACTGCACGCACATGTGCACACACACAAGTACACATACACACATGCATTCACACACGCGCACACACATACTCACACATGCACATACACACATACTTATGCATACACACACATGCAAGGGAGGTAACATAAATGAGCCAACATTTTGCCAATATCTGTAAAAGGTATTTTTTAAAATTTGAGTAAGTAGTAATTATTAATAAATAAATGTGAAATTGGGACTTATGTGTCAAAATAGTCTGATATCTGCAATTTTATGTGATTTAACTTAATATTACCTTGGTTTCATGTGCATTTACACAAGCAAAGTACTTACATTCAAATGTGCACACCTTTGTACCTTTGTTTTGTTTTGTTTTTGTTTTTCAAGGTAGGGTCTCGCTGTAACCCAGGCTGACCTGGAATCTACTATGTAGTTTCAGGGTGGCCTAAAACTCACAGTGATCCTCCTACCTCTGCCTCCTGAGTGCTGGGATTAAAGGTGTGTGCCACCACGCCTGGCTACACCTTTGTTTTTGGTCTTTCACCATGGTATGTGTGAACAGTTAACCTCATATCCAGGGCCACTGGCACGAAGTCCCTGACCAACCCATGCCTTCTCATCCCACCACCTGTCAGTGTTACCTGCTCTTAATGAGGGCATTCATCCACAGGAAACGTGATGTGGTGTTGGAAGATGCGTTGAAACGTCATGCTCTGTCCTGATTCGCTGTATACTTTGGTCCCCCTATGGAGATGGTGTATGAGTCATGCTTGTGTCACTGTGACAAAATACACAAAAGAAACAAGTTACAAAGAAGGACTTCTTTTGGCTTGTGGTCTCAGAAATTTTAGTCCATGGCTGGCTAACTCCATTGCTTTTAGACATATGAAAAGGCAGAAAGCATTGAGAAAGGGCATAGTGAGAGAAAGCTGTTCCCTTTGTGGTGGCCAGTAAGCAGAGAGACAAACTAAAGGGCCTGGAAACAAGATGCCCCCCTCAGGGATGGGCCCTAAGTGACCTACTTCCTCCAACTAGGCCCATATCCTATCCATCACTGTGCAGAAGTGTCATAAAATGATGAATATATCAATGCTTTAACCCACTGATGAGGTCAGAGCCCTCATGATCCACTTCCCAAAGCCTCACCTGGCAACCAAGCCTTTGAGAAGCATTTCATATGCAAACCACCACAGCACAACAGAGAGGGCTTCAGAATGAAGGTGATGACACCCTTGACAGAAGCAGGGCTGCAGGAACCACAAGAGGCACAGGGTCCTGACCCTCAGTCCTCACCCCATCTCTCCATGGATTTGCCTCGACCCAATGGCTTCAAGCCAAGGGAACATGAAGTATCACCCCTCTTGACATGACAGCCTAGCTCAGAAGAAAGCAGACACAACTGTGGGGAAGCACCATGTGGGCATCTGCGCACAGGAGTGAGGACAGGAGGGCTCTTGCATTGTGGAGACCAGAGTGCTGGCTGGCGGGGGAACCCCAGGAAGGCCAAAGCATCTTCCAGGGAGGGCAAGGGTGAGGTTTGCTTCTGATTCTCTGTCTGGGAAGGAGGAGGACTGCCTCTGGATTTTATTTTTTGTTGGATTCTAAATTCCTTTATTTTCTTCATATTTAACTCAGGCCTCCTAGGCAGTAGGTGCTTGGGTAATTTTATTGTGAGGACCCAAGCCTTATAACACAGATTAGCAAGCTTTTCCTGTCAAAGGCCTAATAGAAAACACCTTGGGCTCAGCCAACCACATTGTTTCTGTCACATCTATTCAATGCTGTTATTGCAGAAACTGGCTGTAGACAGTACACTAATGAATACACATGGCTGTCTTACAATAAAACTTTATTTGCAAAAACACATGGAAAATTGATTTGGCCCAAGGGTTATACTATAGGGGAAAGAGCAAGAGTAGACACTCTTCAAGTGATCAAGTGCTATGGTTTTTAGAAGCTGTATCTCCCAGGAATCCTGCAGTTGTCACTTTTAGACTTGTGAAAGCTAAATGAGGTGTGTGTGGAGCATCTACCAGTACAAGCAGAGAGATAGTGAGAAGAGATACAGAGAGAATGGGTGTGCCAGGATCTTCAGCTGCTGCAAATATACCCTAGACACATGCACCACTTTGTGCATCTGGCTTTACGTGGGTACTAGGGAATTGAACCCAGATCGTTAGGTTTTGCAGGCAAGCGCCTTAACCGCTGAACCATCTCTCCAGCCCATGGATGGCTAGTTTTAATGCTAGTCCAGACCCTTCCACACTCCCCCTCCTACATACAGATTTGTTTCTTTTCCCAGCAGGAGGCAAGATTCTATAGGACTGACAGAACAAACTGACTTGGGACTTTGATTTCATTTTAACACAAGCACTGGGCAGAGACATAATGTCCCTGGTCCTCCTTACACAGCCTTCGGGTGTCAGTTCAGCAGTGTCCTGGATTTATTACATCCATCACAGGAAGCTTAAGGCTTCTAGTAACACAGTCCTAGACAGATGTTGAGCCTGTCTGGGGATTAGAAATATCCTCTTCCATTAAGCATAAATTAACTTAATCACCAGGTATGAAAGATAAGCAACATAAACACCATTTCCCTGAAGCTTTCATTAAAATTAAAATTCTATTTAAAATTTAGCTTGTATTTTCTAGGACTTGAACCCCTTCAAAGAGATAATATCTGCCGTAAATTTTCACACTGACAGAGTGGCAGAGATGAATGTGCTGTGGACAGTGATGTACTATGTAATTTAACTTTGCCTCCTGGTCTTTTCGCCAAAGGGAGGGATCTGGACATTTTAAAGAAATAATTAGTCTCAGTAAGATATGGTCCTTGGCCACTTTCAGAGGCAGTCACAATCAGGCAGATTCAGAAAAATGAAATTCATCCTCAAGGTTACTTAAGAGCAAAGCTTTTAGAGTCTTGTTGTTCGGATTCATGCTATGGAAAATGCTCTTACGAGAAAACAAGCAAAAGGGGAGACCCCGCAATAAATCATCAGAAGCCTTCTGCACGCAAGCCTCCTTTACCTTGGCTTGTCTGGCGGAGAGGAGTGAGTGGAGAATGGAGAGCCGTCAGAGATCACTGCATTCTTTATCAAACTTTACACCTCGAGGGAGACTCCGCCAAGTCAGTGTGGTGTGGTAGAAGGAACACAGAAGGCAGCAAAGCCTGGCCTTGAATCCAGTTCTTTTGTTTTACTTTCTGCCTCTAATTTTGGGCACATCTCATAATTTCTCTGAGCCTCAGATCCTGAATCTGTAAATGAAAAAAAATAGCTGCTTCCCCGTAGGATTACTGTGAGCGCTAGAGAGGGTCAGAAGAGCCCAGAGCTCATCATTACCTAGTAACTAGATGCTTACTAAGTGGTTAGTAGTGTCTGCTTATTGAAGGTCGTTGGATATCTGCCATGTGTCAGGTGATCAGGGATCTAGAAGAAGACCTCTCAGGACACACGCAGCCCCAGCGGAGCCCATCACAGTTGATGGTAACATGATCAACAGTGCGAGTACATGGTACACAGGGACACAGCAAAGGTGTGGTATATTCTGTGCTGGGTGTCAATGACAGTGAAGCTGGCTTGATCTGCATGTAGAGAAGTGTTCTGAGCCCAGGCAGAGAGGCCTCCAAAAGCAACTTGGATTGGGAGGGTCATAAACTGCATGCCATTGTCACACAGGGACAAGTAAGAGGAAGGAGAATCCTAAGGGTAGAGCATCTCTTAATGTGTGTGCATCCTTGGAGGACCTGAATTTGAAATGTTCAGGATGATTCCACAGAGGTTTAGTTGGCACTATTATGTTCCTAAAACAGGTGTCTCTTCCAAAAGAAAATCCCATTGTTGGCTTTGAAAGAGCTTTAGATCTGAGGTGAGTCTAGTGGTAGACTAAAACCCCCTGAATGAGGAGGTCTGGAGGGCTGGGTCCCAGTCTCTGCTCTCCCTGAATATCCACAGCTCACGCACACTCTCTGAGAATGTCAATCCAGGGCCTAGCCAGAGTAGAAACTTGAAAATATGGAGGAAATGTCCCAATGCCCCTACTGTATGGAGGGTTGAAGGGACCATCTTTTTTATGTGTGTGTACACATGTTTTTAAGTAGATGGGCACATATGTGTATATAGACACATATGCACATGAGTGTACATGCTTATAGAGATCAGAGGTCTTGGTGGTCGCTTCCCCCTTTGGTTTTGATTTTTTGTTTTGAGACAGGGTCTCTTAATGAACACAGTGCTCACCAGTGTGTCTAGACTACCTAGCCCCGAGATCCTCCTGTCTCCACCTCTCCACCACTGGGTTTACAGGAACATCCATCCACACCTAGCATTTGATATGGGTGCTGGGGATACAAACTCAGCTTCTCATGCTTATACGGCATGCTCTTTAACAGCTGATCCCTTTCCCTAGCCCAAGGGGACTGCTGTGAGGTCCAGGGACCTAATGGGGACAGAACTTCAACAAGTCTCAGAGTTTACTCGAATATAGTGTATGGTCAGCATCATTACTCTCAAAAATGGCTGTCATACACAAATTAGAACCGATGTCTAGGTTTAAAAACCAGCTCCTTCAACTTTAACTGGTTCTCTCATGCAATGAACTCCAGCATACACCCTTTAAAAATACCATGAAACAGTGCTGGAGAGATGGCTCAGCAGTTATGGCACTTGCTTGTAGAGCAGAAGGACCCGAGTTCAATTCCCCAGTACTCTCATAAAGCCAGATGTACAGGGTGGTATATGTGGCTGGAGTTTGCTGTGGCTGGAGACACCAGCATGCCAGTCTCTCTCTCTCTCTCTCTCTCTCTCTCTCTCTCTCTCTCTCTCTCTCTCTCTCTCTCTCTTTCTCTCTCTCTCTCTCTCTCACACACACACACACACACACACATTCTCTCTTGCTCGCTCAAATAAATAAAATATTTTTAAAAAAATACCACAAGATGTAAGCCATCTAGTTTTATTTAGTGGTTTGCATTTTTACCATTGAAACACTGACTTATTAGTCAAAACAATAATTATACTTAGGACAATCAAAGATTTCCAGGCTCTTTCCTGTGCAATCTAAAGCATGTTAATTTATAAGGGGAAATCATTTGAAGTTGCAGCTATTTGTGAAGCAAGCATTATCTAAGAAAAGAGTGAAAAAAAGATGTTTTCCCAAACATTTCCAACTGTCTTGACAGCTCAAATGTCGCTTTCCCCACAAGCCCACAGCCCTTTGTTTTAACGATGAATGTGTTCTAAAGAAGGCTGCTTTCTGGAGGGCTGGAGCTGGGGTGCTTCGTTTGAAGCTGCAGTGATGTGGCAGCATTTTCTGAACTATCACATTCAGCTGACAGAGGAAGCTGTGAGGGATCTGGAAAGTTTCTAAAGCATTCATGAAATACAAGAGGTTTTCTGTAACAGCAGAGTGTTAGGGAACCGTAGACAGTCTTTGAAAGCAAGCAGCCCTGCTCACCACAGATAAGTAACATGCTTCCGTCCAAGTGAGAGCAAATGATTTCAGATGTACCCCACGAGAGAGAGCCAGAATAGAAGAGAGCCACTCAAGACCTAAATAGATGGGTCCCCCTAGGACAGCTCTTGCTGAACAGGCTCAGTATCTGCAAAATGCCAGAGACCGTGGTCATGCCTCTGACTTTGCACTTGAGCATTGGATTATGTGAGCAAATTGGCTTCTCCCTCTGAGTGAGGCTCTGTGTGTATGTCGAATGAGTCTTATCTGCCTGCTCACCACACAGCCTTGCCTGGAGGACCCTATGAGGGAATCCCATTGAGTGCTGAACTGTTAGGGCATTGCTAGCAGTCACCAGGACCCCATTACCCTAACGGCTCTGTCATTTGAAACTGTTTTGGGCCTTGCTTTCCCATCCTGGCAGCTTTCCCTCATATCCAGCTCCTATCCAGGGATGCTGACCTAGGAGGCATGGCCCAGCCTGGCTCTGGCTCTTCTCCTCTCTTTTTGGGTGGTTCTGGATGAATCCCACCCCCACACTAGGATTCATTTTCTTAGACTAAAAAGGTTGGCCTAAATGATTTCTGTAGTCCTTTCCAACAGAACACTCTGGAAGTCCGTGGGCACTTACAGTTTAGTAAAGGTTACCTCTTAGCGTTACAGCAAACCTTTGACTGTTAGACATCCTTGAAAGAAGTGAGCCTTTACATTCTTTTTTAAGTGTGTGTGTGTGTGTGTGTGTGTGTGTGTGTGCATGTTTGCGTGGGTGCACATGTATATAAGTAGAAGTCAGAGGACAGTATCAGGTGTCAGTTGTCAGAAATACCATCTACTTTTTTGGGGACGGACACTCATTTGCTTGGAGCTCACCAACGAGACTGATTGGCTGGCCTGTGGGCCTCAGGGAGCCTCCTGTCTCCATCTGTACAGAGCTGGGATTGCAAGTGTGTGCCACCACACCAGCATTCTGTAAGGCAAGCACTGTACCTACGGCACTATCTTTTCAGCCCCTCTTCTGTTTCTAAATGATCTTCTATGTAACTCTCCAAGCATTCTGATCTTTAAATACTTTCATGTTTGTCTTTTTCCTTCTTTCTTGCCTTCCTTTCTTCTGTGTAAGGTGGTGTGGCATGTGTGTGTTGTTTACGTGTGCATGTGCCCATGTGGCACTCCAGGCTGGCAGCCCGCCTGCAGGGGAATGGTGGCTGCCCCCTTGTCATTCTTTGGACTCCCTGTTTAAGCTGAGTATCTTACTGACCCCACGGGCTGCCCTTGTGTTATGGTTTCTCTTTCCACCCCTCCTGAGGTAAGAGATTTGCATGGCCACGTCCAGCTGTTTGTGGAGGTCCTGGATATTGAACTCAGTCTCTCAGGCCTCCTTAGGTCCTCAGGCTTGCACAGGAAGTGCTCTTAACTGCTAAGCCATCTTGCCCAACCTCTTTCTCTCCTCTTAAAAAAATTTTTTGAAAAGATATTGCTATGCAGCCCAGTCTGGCTTCAAACTCTCCATCCTCAGGACTCAGCCTTCACCTTTTGCCTCAGCTCCCTGTCCTCTGGGAAGCCTTGGAAACCTGCCCAGAATACACCTTATGAGCCAAGAGCCATACCTCTGTGCCCACCTCTGGCACTGCACCAAGTGATGTCTGTGTGGTGACAGTGTTACTGGGTGTGACACCTTTCATGGCCAGAGCTGACCACTCTGCTTTGTCTTTCCATGACCTTAGTCAACGCCTGGAGTCTCAGTGCTCAATTATGGCTGGAAGGATGAATGAAGAAATGAAGAATGAATGAATTGACTAACTTCTATGAGTTAAATCATGTTGCTTCCCACCCCCAAATTCCTAAGCCCAAGTAACACAGAATGTGGCCTTATTTGGTGATGGGGTCTTTATTTGAATAATCAAGTTAACATGAGATCATTCAAATAGGCCTTAATCCAACATGACCAGCGTCCTTATAAGGAGAGAAAATATGGATACAGATATACATAGAAAGAAGACAGCCATCTACAAACCAAGAGAAAGGCCTGGAAGGCACACTAGTTCCTAGAAGACAAACAACACAGCTTCCTGTTTCTCATAATAGATGTTCGCACTAGTTGAAGAAATCAGCTGGATGGCCAAGTAAATGAAAAGACAAGAAGAGAAAAGCCAGCATTAAATGGAAAAAATGACTTTATTAGTCACTTCAATATTTAATGAATCCCCAGTGCAGCATTGTCAGAAGGGGAGATGGATCTCTTTCTATTGCTCATGAAATACCAGTGTGAGGCAAGAGCTTTCATATTAATCACCATGCCTGATAAGCCAGGCCCTCCACGTTCTCTAACCTAGAGATGTAAATGTCTGAATGACTCATGATAGGACACTGTGTTGAGACCCCCTACTCACTAACTTGCTGTTTCCTGCCCAAACACTTTAAAAGAAAGGACGGATGGGTCTGATAAAATGCCAGCACTAAGAAGACCCTGAGGGTCTGCTCAATGCCTTTCCTTAATGAGACTTCAGCCTTAGTTCTTTGCTATTTTCCCCCAATTACGTGCGGCCTATTTTTAAATATCTGGCCAGTTAGAAATAATGAATCTTCCATGGCAAACCACCCATATGTGAGAATCCCCAGGGACAACTGATGTAAGATCTAGTAGATGTCAGACTGGGGAGGTTGCTCAGTGGTTAAAGGCACTTGCTTAGGAAGCCTGCTGGCTGGAGTCCAATTCCCCAGAACCTAAGGAAAGACAGATGCACAAAGTGGTATAAGCACCTGGCATTTGTTTGCAATGGCAGCACACACACACACACACACACACACACACTAAGGAAACAAAAATGTTTTTTGTTTGTTTTTAAGGTCTAAACCAGATTGTCAGAAAGTTGCTATCAAATGCAAACGCATGCTGGGTGGTTTCCTAGGAGTCTCCCAGGACTCATAGATAAGGGAATGAAGGGGTTATTGATCACCGATTGCTGGAATACCAACCTCTTTCTCTTATCCTGCCTGCTTCTGCATACTCATTTTCCCTCATCCTTAGATAACCTTTAATATGATGATTGAAACCTCTATATTTTGTTGGCCTCATTCTCCATGAACCCTAGGAAGGCTAGGTAGGTCCCATCGACAGCCTGGTGCCTGCAACCTAGAAAGTATTCCATAAGTAGCTCTGAAATAATGGAGTTTTGTTTTAGGACTACGGAAATTTTAGAAGAAATATTCTTTCTCCACCGATGTTCTGTGCCCAGCCTCCCGGCCAGCATTAAACCTCCTTCAGTTTTGCCTTTTCCTGTCTCCTCCACATCCCACCACCAACGAAGCACCATCCCTGTGCTCACCATCAAATGGGCAAGCAATTCCCACCATGTTTGTGCTTGCCTGTTAGGTGCTGATGACTGTGCTAAGTCTGAGGACTGAACCTTGAACAAAGAACTCAAACTTGGGCTGGAGAGATGGTTAAGGTGTTTTCCTGCAATGCAGAAGGACCTGAGTTTGATTCCCCAGTCCCCACATAAAGCCAGATGCACAAAGGTGGCCCATGTGTCTGGAGTTCGTTTTCAGTGACTAGAAGCCCTGACATGCCCATTCTCTTTCTCTGTCTGCCTCTTCTCTCTCTCTCTCTCTCTCTCTCTCTCTCTCTCAAATAAATAAATAAAATATATTTTTAAAAAGAACTCAAATTTGATAAAGACCAAAGTAGTACATGGGCCCCTGGCTAGGATCTATGCAAGGAAGAGTGATTAATTCTGCCTGGAAGAATCAGGGGAGGGATTATGGAGAATAGAGGAAATTTTAAAAATTTATCACTAAATGGAATTCTTAGAAGTTCATGTTCTCTAAAAGAAGCTCAGAAATAGAGTTCACAGTTTCCAATTCTGGCTGCTGAGGCTGATACCTCAGATTCAGATTCATAGCTCTGAGAAGAGTTTAAAAATAATTAGAGATATAAATCTCAATGAAAGTTTCTTATTATTAGAAAAGTGACTGGGGGTCACTTGAAAATATTGCTTAATCTCATTACTTTCCATTTCATATATTCCTAGGTGAAATATTTTTAAACTCTTATTTGTGTTGAAATTAATAGAAAATGTGTCACCCTGTTTGATTGTGATCTCGGTAGTTAGCTTCATGGCAAACAAAGATGGAAACTTTGAATTGGTGCCTGAGTCTATTCCTTCACAACTTTCAAGGTCATAGACAAAAGCCACATTATATGTCAAGAGCCTCAAAATGCTAATACCTGTTGACTCAGATTTCACTTCTGAGAGTTGTACCAAGATATAATCCAAAACTTTGAGAAAAATAGTTTGTATAACTATGTTCATCCAACTGTGAAAAATTGGAAACAGACTATCTGTTAGCTTCAGGGACATTCTGTCACTGAAGATGGTGTCTATAAATAGTTTTAGTGACATGGCAAAATGCTTATAGTTCAATGTTAAATGCAAAAGCAAGTTGTAAGACTATGTATTGTGTAGTATGATTTTTTAACTGTGTGAAAATATATGTATAGAAGAAGACTGGAGGAAGTTACCAAGATACGAGAAGTGATATTTGTGGATGGTGAGAGTATGGATGGGAGTTTTGTTCTCTTGCTTATCTCTGCATTACAATAATATGGAAACTATGACAGAAGAGCCTCCACAACTAGGACCTCTGTGCACAGCATAGACCAGTATGTTGTGAGCTTTGAGGGTCCAGGAAATGTGGCTCAAAAAGTTAGCAGGGTTTTTCAAAGTTAAAGAGCATGAAAAAATGATGCTTGGATCCTCTTGAGCTTAAAGATGTGGGTCCTGATGGAAGGAAGGTCAGGCCTTGGACTGGTGGAGGCCTCAGCCCTCTGCAGGACCCCAGCTGTGAGGGGCAGCTGGTATAATCAAAGATGGGCAATGGACTTAACATGTGACAATGTAGAAAAGCCAAGTAATTACAAATGTCCTCTGGATGGTTGTTATTACGAGTTGTTAACATTTTCTCCAAAGAGAAAGTACTGTTTCCTAAGAGAATGCCGACATAAGTATGGGAATGAAAACAATTGATTTTTCCTGGTCAGTCTTAGCCCATGGGTGAAGCTAAGTTGGCTCGTGTATTTAACCCACATGGTGTTTTGTATCTTTGGGCTGATGGGGAAAGCCTGCAAAACTCTAACTACAAAATGACAGGATAAATATCATTCCATTCAAAGCACAGAGGAAAAAATAGACCTCAGGATTTTCTTCGATTGCTTTACATTGCCTAATCCTTTCTACTGTGCCTGTGAATCTGCCCCTGGTGACAGATTTATGAAGTGGAACGCTAACCGGGCAGATCCAGACAGGCTGATGACTGTAATACCAGCCACCATTTGTGCATGAGGAGTGCACATGTGCTCAGGTGTGTATGTGGTGAAAATACTAGACAGAAAATTAATGTATATAATCTTGTGGACTTTCTCTGGTGCTGAGGATTGAATCTAAGGCCTCATGATTACTAGGTAAGGTAAGGTTTCTACCACTGAACTATTTCCCTAGACACACACACAAGTGTATGTTTGATACAGTAGCTCAGTAAGTTGCCTAGTCTGGTTTTTAACCCACTCTTTGCTCTGTAGCTCAAACAGACCTTGGCTGACAATCCTCCTGTCTCAGCTTTCTCAAATAGCCTGGATTACAAGCATGGTCCACCAGATCTGGTTTATAATCCCATAGTATAAATAAACATGCATGCATATTTATATGAAACCTCACTAAACCTTACACTAACATTGCAAGAGAGATATTTAGGGGTAAGAAAACAGAGGGTCAGGAGAGTTGAATGACTTACCCACAGTCACACAGTGGCTAAGTGGCAGCATTGGGATTTCAACTGTTTGGGCTTCAAAGTAGGTGCTGTTTTCAGTAATGCCACCAAGCTCTGCCAAGTACTTTCTAGCTAAAGCACAGGGGCTGCCTTAAATGTAACAAGTATTCTTCACATTCCCACAGAGCACTTCTGTGTTCTAATCTCCCAAAGGAAAGAAACAATATGGAAGGAGTGAGACAGACCCAGTTCCAATCCAGACTTTGCTATCTGCTTATTTTGTGATGTTTAGTCCCTGTCTACATAGTAGAAAGAAATCCACGTAAGCCCAGGGCTGGGCTGAGCATTTGAGATGACATATGTAAAGCACACAGCACCGTTGTATACCTAAGAAGCCCTCTGTGCCCCGGCCTCTCCTCCGTACTGCCTCTGCATGGAAACCATCAAACCATTTTCCAAGCTTCTGGTACAGGCTGTGAGCTTGCTTGCACTCACCACAGGAAAGCTGTCAAACAACTGGGTTTTTCCTGGGCCAAAGGAATCTCAGAGGCTGCCTAGGACATAGAAGCCACGGACATCCTCTGTATGATAGGACATCCTATGTATGATCCTTTGGCCTTGAGTGAGAGCATGCTCACTGCATGTCAGAGCTGCTCTAGAGTCACCCCACAGATTCTGCAGAGCAGAAACTGAGGTCCAGAGAAAATGTCCCCACCACTAGCTACCCCTGGGCCTTTGGGTCCACTTTCAACTCCCACCTATGCCAGAGAAGAAGCACAGAGGCCTGAAGCCCTGGACACAGAGGACTTGCTGGTGATAACCTCACACTCAGAACACAGGAGCAGAAAAGGAGAGTGAACCAAGCCAGTCACTGACCTGGACCTCTGAAAACAACTCAGCAAACTCGATAGAAACTGCAGGCTCACCAGGTCAGGTATGAAGAACACACCCTAACCCTGCGCTGGGACATGGGACTCAAACATCTTTTACTTTGTGCAGTCACAGAGAGGAGCAGACTTCCCATAAGGGAAGGGAAGCCAGAGCTGGAGACCCTGGGAAACTTCTTTTGCTCCAAGGTTCCTAACTACAAGGTTTCTGCTAATGCTTAGCAGGGAATGCCCACCACAAGACACTGGAGAAATTAAGGACTCAGAGTCAGGCAGACTTCTCCCCTGGGCATATCAGGCACATATCCACGCTCTTGTCAGTTAAAAAATGACACTTTAAAATAATGAGTGTGTTTGTTAGCTTTCCATTACTCTAAGAAGTCCCTGAGGTAATTAATTAACTTATAAAGAGGAAAGACTTATTTTGGCTCACAGCTTTGGAGCTTTCAGTATAACTGACTGGCCCTGTTGCCTTGGGCCTGTGATAAGAAAGCACATCGTGGCTGGTGTTTGCAGCAAAGGAAAACCACTTACCTCGTGGCCAGGGAGCGAAAGAGAGAAAGAGAAAAGGACCAATGTCCTGCGGTTCTCTTGAGAGCTTATCCCCTTCACAGCTCCTCAGCCTTCCAACAGCAACAGCATGGGTACCAGGTCTTTACCACAGGCCTTTGGGATCCAAGCTTTACGAGTGAAGTTTGGGCAAAGATGCTCACTTTTGTCTCCATGGAGGAAAAACTTTTGAAAAAACCAGTGGACCCATTTTGTATAGAAAATAAAGTTTTGGCACCAAAATGCTAACTAGTTATTTCTGGGTGGTAGAATAAGAAATACATATTTTTTAAAATCTTATTTGCTTATCCATGATTCATTTTTTCCTTTTTAGAGAATATGTATTGTTTTGACGTATAGCAAAAAGCAATAAAAATAATTTTTGTTGAATCACACAATGCCTCTTCTGTTTCTAATAATGTAACAGACAAGACAGTTGATGAAATTCTCCTGGTACATGCTGGAAAAATTTTTTAATGGTTTCTTTTTTATGTGTGGATGACCTGGAAGGAAACTGAGAGAAAGTCTCAGAGATCTAAAGCATGAGAGCACAGCACCAAGTACTGAAACTCGGTTTTCTCTGGTGGCCTAGAGCTTGGGCCCACTGCATGGAGAAGGCAGATAAGCCTAGAACCCAAACAGTGAGAGAATTAGGCAGGAAACTCCAACATAAAGCAAGGACCACGGAAGGATCACTCCTCCAGGGAAGTAGGCAAAATCCATCCATACACATTGGACAAGGCTTGGACTAGGCTGTGGCCCAAGGTGATGTGATAATCACATCCTTAAGAATCTGTGAACCTCCTCTCAGGAGAACTTGGGAATGTGTATCATCTGTGTGAATTGACAAGCCAGATGTTTATAAGTTCACTTGAAGATGTTCTAAGTCACTGGTCTTCCCAGGCACATAGGTGAAGCAAACATACTTCTTTTCTGATGGGATTAACTTTATATACCTTGGACTCAAACAATTCCACTTAGTTTGTTCAGGAAAACCAGTGCCAGGCATGGGATACCTCTCAGTGAGTCATTGGTCAGGAAGGCCCCTGAGGCCTCCAAAACAATACAGGCTATTGCCCATGGTCTTGGTTGCCCCAGAACTAGATGGTAAGATCTCTTGCTGAAGACACCAGCTATTTCAGTTACAGGACACTGAGAAATCAAGCTGGAACTAAGCTGCCATGTGCTGGAAAATGGTGTGCAGGGTGTTGGGAACTGGGGAGTCATTAACCGATTTAACCAGAGGTAGACCCTGAAAGCTACACTGGACAACCAGGGAAGATGTGCCCACTGGTGCAATAGCAGCATGCTTGTTATGGGGTCACCAACTGCTCTCTGCTTGGGTTTGAGGCTCACTCTGCAGAAGGGAATTCGTGCCTGTGGCTGGGAAGGTCATAGGCCCTAGGAGGGATGCTACTACTATTGCTCGGCTAAATATGTATTAAAAACTTAAAATTAAAAATTCCCTATGTGTAGAGATTCAAGGAAGACAGGTCCATAGTGAGGAAGAAAGATCATTTCAACCCCACAGGAAAACAGGTCAAATGAGAAGGAAGGAGAAACAAGAAAATTTAGAATCAGCTGTACAATGACTATGAGTATTAAAATTATTATGTACATACTGTAGAATAAGTATGCTTGTTATCTTTCAAGAAATGAGAGGGCATCAAAATTATAAAGCCTTTCTCAATTTTTTTTCTAAAAAAAGGCTAAGGCAATTATTTTTGTAAATACTTTTGTTTAGTTATTTGCAAGCAGAGAGGGGTGGGGAGAGAATGGGTGTGCCAAGGCCTTTTGCCACTGCAAATGAACTCCAGATACATGCACTATTTTTTGCATTTGGCCTTATGTGGGTACTGAGGAATCAAACACTGCCTAGAAGACTTTACAAGTAAGCAGCGTTAACTGCTAAGCCATCTCCCTAGGCCCCAAATTTTTTTGAAAATAAAATCTTTACGAAGTAAAAACTATTATGATTAGGGGCTGGGAGATGTCTCAGTGGGTAAAGGGCCTGTACAAGCATGAAAAACACAAGATCAGATACCCAGAACTCAGTAAAACCTAGGGTGGAAAACCATGCATATAATCCAGGTTCTGGGGCAGTGACAGCAGGGAACCCCTGGGGCTCATTTGCTAACTAGCCTAACAAAATTGGTGAGCCCTAGATTCACCTTAAGATTCTGTCTCAAAGAATGAGGTGGAGAGCACCTGAGAAAGACCCCTGCTGTCAACCTCTGTTCTCCACACACTTGTGCACACATGTGTATGTGCATCCATACACATATGAGCATTCATATACATGCATGCACACATCACACATAAAACTACTGTGAATAAAATACAAATTCAGTGGATGGATTTATTAGCCTGCTGCTAGCCTGTTAGACCCAGCCCCCCCAAAAAAAAATTAAAGCACTGATAGACAACTGAAAGGTACATTTGAAGAAATTACTCAGAATTTAACGTGAAAAAATAAAAGAACACATAGTAAGAATTCTAACATACACTCAATTGAGAAATTTCAGAATAGTGATAGAAAGAACGCAGAGTTGATAGTCAAAGAAATTAAGGACAGGAATTTTCTATTGAAAATTAGAAATGTGGGCTGGGGAGATGGCTCAACGCTTAAAGGCACTTGCTTGCATAGCCTGCCCAACTGAGTTCAATTCCGCAGCACCCATGTACAGCCAGATGCAAAGTAGTGCATACATCTAGAGTTTTCAGCAGCAAGAGGCCCTGGTGCACCCTTTCTCACTCACTCTATCTCTTAAATAAATAAAAACATATTAAAAATGAAAGGCACCAATCATCAGATTCACTTAACCCCGGGGTGGGGGTAGAGGATCCAGATGTGGCGGCTCAGTTTACCAGATGACACACAAAGACTGCTGTGAATTCAAGGCCAGCCTGGGCTAAACAGTAAGTTCCAGTCCAGCCTGGGCTATAATGTAAGACCTTGTCTCTAAATAAATAAATAAATAAATAAAATCCTCAGGCAGACACATTGTTGTGAAACTGCCAAATACCAAAAGGTAAATAAAGTATTGTAAAGGCAACCAGAGATCCAAGGACAGAGTACATGGCTGAGCATGGTGAGAATTAAATGGCCTTCTGGCTTTTCACCTGTGGCAATGAATCCAGCAATGGGTGAAAATAGCTTCAAGTACTCAGAAATAAAATGAGGCAATAATAATAACAGTAATAATAAAATAAGTTCATATTACCCCTGAACCTGCTTTAAATAATGACCTGCTTTTTAAATAATGGGAAATGCCATCTTTAGGGCAACAGACAGTTGGGACCGTGGGAGATGACATCTGTGGCCTGGAAGGCAGAGGCAGGCCGTCCTACTTCAAATTCCACTGTCTAGGCATATGGACGTGGGTCCTTCATTGGCTTCTGTTGGGAAAGTGCAAGAGAAATAGTGTCTACCTCAATAGGTTATCAGGAGAATGAAATAAAGTACAACATAAAACTCCTAACACAGCATTCAGAAGCCTCGCTTCTTCCTTTGTTCTTTCAGTAGATATTTACTGAGCACCTGACACATGAGCTGCGGGGAATATGTCAGAATGAAAGAAAAACTCAAATCTCGCGGAATGCACATTCTAGGGAGGGAGAAAATGGAGAAAAATAATAAAAAGCACAGTGTGATTTAGGAGGTAGTAATACTGTGGATAAAAATTAAATAGGAAGGACACGGTGAGTGTCGGGGGACAAGCAAGGGGGACGCTGGGCCAGGGAAGAAAGCCCATGCCAGGTGCAAAGACCTAGGAGGAGCCCCAGGTGCCCAGCAAGGGTGAAGCAGAGGGGACCTGGGAAAGAGGAACAGTGTGAGGGCAGCAGCTCTCTCACAAGCATCTCCCCCGACAGAGGCTTGGGTGTGCCGAGCACAGACTGTGGAGAAAGGGAGAGAATGTCATGACAAGGTAGATCCCTCGGGGAACCAGAGACTGGGCAAAGGATGAGCATCTAGCAGAAGGAATAAGGGATGTGTGGCTCCTTCCTCTAAGTTTCTTCATGTTCCTCAGTGGCTCGTGGATAGGTCCAGCCAGGCCCTAGGCACTATTTGTGCTGCAGCAGCATGGGGCATGTCCAGTCACCTGTCATTCTTGACCCCTCAGCTGACACCAGTGCCACTGAGCACTTGGAGGGAGTCATGGATGGCAGGATGGCTAGTGTGCTCTGTTACCAGAGCCTCCAGCTGCAGCCACTTTCTCCTCCAGACCCAGCCTAGCCTGTATTCAGAGGGCCCGCAGCTCCCCAGCCTGCTTCAGCCACCTCTGCTGTGCCCACCATGACCCCCCCTTGTGCCTTTTCAGGGGTCACACAGCCCATGACCTCTCCCAAGCCTCTCTTTTCCTTGGTTCTCCTCATATCTCTGGTTCCCCAGCTCTTCTCTCGGGACTGTGACAGTGGTGTCTGATTTTATGAGTAGGAACAACAGGGTGATGGGACAGGAGGGAAGAGGAGGCTGGGTGAGAAAAGGTCATTTGGGGCCATTGCAGAGGTGATGGTGACACGGGCTGAGTTCCAAAGAGGCTGGGCCTGATGGGTAGCTGCACTTTGGGACTGGAAGAGGGAATGAAGTGGGGAGGAATGGGCTCAGGTTTGAACCTCAGCTCTGCCACCTGCAGGCTGTGTGGCCTTGAATGAGATGCTTAACCTACCTGTTGTGGTTACCTTCTCACTGCTGGGACAAAACACTTGACCAAAAGCAGTTGGTGAGAAGCAAGGGTTTATTTTAGCTCACAGTCTCAAGGGGTAGATTCATAATGACAAGGGAAAGCATGGCCAAGCAGAGACTGGTCATCACCTCCTTGCCACAGAAGGTGGAAAACAGCAGCAAGAGTGAGCTGAGCTCTGGCAAGGGGGAGCTGGGCTATAAAACCCCAAAGCCACCTCCAGGAATGCACCTCCTCTACCAAGGCTCCACCTTCCAAATTACCACCAACTATGAACCAAGCATTCAAAACACATAAGGGGATGTGATGTTAAATTTTGTTGTCAACTTGACCTATTTAGTAATCCACAGTAATCTTGGGTGGGTCTCTGAAGTTGCTTACAAGAAGGATTAACTAAAGAAGGAGGTCCTTCCTCCAGAGAGGGCAGCCCTTTCAATAGGGGGAAGGATGTAGGAAACTTGAGAGGAAGGAAATCTCTCTCTTCCTAACCCCCCATCTGTTTGCTGGTGTGCATGTATGTGTGTCTGTGTGTGTTTGGACCTGTGAAAGGGGCCAGCCTCTTTCACCATATGGAACTTCCCCTGGACCTGTAACTTCAATAAAGTCCTTCCTCCTATAACTGTGCCTGGTTCATCGCACTGGTGTGTGGCTGACTACACCAGGGAACCATCTGATTCAAACACCCACTATCTAGACCTATTTCCTGCCCTGCAGGGCTAGTGTGAGGCCTGAGGTTTTCCATGGATATCAGCAAGTGCTGCAAGCACTTAGCCTGTAAGCAGAAGACGGGTAGACTCAGACTCTCAAGGGACCCCATTTTGTGTTCTGCTTTGTGTGCACAGCGGTCTGAAAATCTTAGTCATCCAGGCTTCTTTAATGAGTCCCCTCACTTCTAGATTTCCAGATCAAACTGGAATTAGTAAGGCCTGAGTTGCACTGCTGAATAGGAACAGATGAGGAGGCATACAGAAACGCCTCTGCTTCCTTGACCCACAGCTGCTCATGCCTCTGGCCTTAGCATGTGCTGTCCCTTGGCTTGGAGCACCTACCACATACTGGACTCTCCATCCCTGCTACAGTGGGAAGTCAGTTCCCTAATGATGAACTTGGACATCTCCTTCTGTGTGGGTGAAGGAGTCTGTATAGTCACCTTCTCCGGCCCAGGCCACTTGCTGAAGCCCAGGGATCTGCAGACATCCTTCTTGCCATCACAAGCGTTTATGCTCTCACACAGGGGACATGTGTGAGACTCTCCTGTTGAGAATAGTCAGGCAGAGACAAGACAGTAGAAATGAAGAGGGAAGCTGGGGAGGGGATGGGGAGGAAATGGGCAATGAGAAGCAGCTGAGGACAAGGATGGCTCTGGACCACCTCTGGGAGGTGAGAAGAAAGGTGGGGTCTTATGATGGAGTAAAAATACTGTGTTATCTGCAGCACAGACAAAGCTGGGAGTATTCTCCCTGCATTCCCAACATTCCTTGTTTTCCAGCATTCCCAGCATTCTGTGTCTCCAGTAGGGTCCAGAGATAGAATTCTCATTTATTCATTTAGAGATAAATGAAACTTTCGACTGTAGAATGACACATTCATACACAAACACACGCACAGCTGTGCTCACCAACACATATACTTACATGCTTACACACACTGACACACAAACACATATGTACACACAAACTTCCACTTAAAAATATGTGCTTACCAACACATATGCACACATGCTTACACACAAGCACATGCACACACACAAACTCTCATACAGACATAATGAACTTCACCATGCAGTTTATCAGCAGCAAAGCAGAAGACATTCCAGATTGCTTGTACAACCCTCAAGAGAGTCTAAAAACTATCGGGGGAGCAAAGTGTGCCAACTTATTGCCACGAAATTTAAGAAACGTAAGATAAGAGATGGTTTTATCTGGTCCTTTGTTTTTGTTGTTTTATTTCAGTGAACATAGAACTTTTGTAAAAGGGCTGTAAATACTTTTTTCCTGGTGTTGATCCATTCCCTGACACACTCCTCCTTTTCTTTGCTGAGCCATGAATTCTCCCATCATGAAGTTTTTAAGAAATATCTAACCACAAGTCTTGGAGGAATGTTTTTAGTGTTTTTAAAAATAATTTTATTTTTGCATATAGAAGAGAAAGAGAGAGTGGGCATACTAGGGCCTCTGACCATGGCAAACAAATTCCAGATGCAGTGCATCTGGCTTTACGTGGGTACTGGGGAATTGAACCCAGGTTGTCAGGCTTTGCAGTCAAGCACTTTAACCACTAAGCCATCTCTCCAGCCCCCTTTTAACTGATTCAAGGAGTTTTTTCCCTTTACCACATCCTATGCTATGTAATTGTTCTTCTGGGAACCTCTGTGCCATGGTTATTTTGTCTCCCGTGCCTAGTGCTTGGCAAGTCAGCAGGGTCACTTGTTCTGGTGCCTTAAGCTTTGTTCAAACATCTGGCAAGAAATGGACTGCAGGTCCTCTCCCCACAGGGTATTCTTCATGTCTCTGCCCTTAGCTACAGGCAGGGCTCCTCACTGATAGTCTGTGTGGCCACCCCAAGGTGGCTCTGTGGAACTTACTTTTACCGTCTTGTACAAAGCAGTTTGCAAAAAGAAAAATTGTTCCTTATGCTTTCTGATTGCAGCTTTCCAGATATCTGTATGAACAGAAACTACAGCATTCCACCAGTTTCTCAAGAAATGTCTGCTTCGAAGTTGAACCTTTCGGTAGTCAGGTACTGGCTAGTTGAGTAGACATAGCCGGCATAACCTTGGTCTCTTTTATTGTGGCTGCTTCTCTCAGAAGGTCGTGGACCAGCCAGCAGCTCGGGCAGAGAATTAGCCAGTAAATGCAGTTAAAATATCACTTAACAAGCTAGGGTTGATGGCACATGCCTGTATTCCTGGGTGATTTGGGAGGTTAGATTGGGAGGACCTCAGTTCGAGGCTAGCCTGGACTACACATGAAGAGACTATGCTTCCAAAAAAGTTTGAAAATTCACCCCGGCATGTGGAAAGTAACATGGACATGACAGAGTGGGGGGGCGGGGGAGCCACATTCTGGTAATAGAAAGATTTGACTTAGAGTCTGGGGAGATGGCTCAGCAGGTAAGAGCACTTGCTGAGTGTTTGTATCTTTTTAGCAAAGGAAGCCACTAAGGCAACAGATGGGTAGGACAAGGTGGGAGGAACTATACTCCTGGCAGGGGTAACAGCATGTGCAAAGGCCCAGGGTCGGTGGTCAACAGGACGACCTGGCAAGAGGTGTTGGGTAGGAGTCACATGAGGGCCTGAGAGGATCTGATTTCCCAGCACCCATGTGGACATCTGGGTGTGGCCGTGCATGACTGTAACTCCAGTCCTGTGGAAACAGAAAGAGAATTCGTGGGTTCCCTGGACAGCCAGCCTGATTGAGAAAACGGCAGCTGCAGGTTCAGCAAGACTCTGTCTCAAGGAGACACCTGAATAGAGGAGGCAGCCATTGCTCTCCTCAGGCCTCTGTGCACGTGCACAGGGCCCGCACATCTGTGCACACAGGTGTATTCAACACACGCAAGACTTGATAGAATCCCTGTTCCCATTTCCCTGCTATGAGACTTTGGAGCCTTGGGATCCTCATGTATAAATGTGAGAGTTAGAGGTACGTTTTTATAAAAGTGTAATCACAACTATGTTAACTCTTCTAAAACACAACATGTACTTGTAAAGAAGGATAGACATGTTAATAATTACTACAATGTTTCACTGTGAACCAAATGGCGAATTTTCCCTCTTTTCTGGTTTTTGGAGTGTGTAGGTATTTTTTTATGAACATGTATTGACTTTATAATTAAGATAATAGAAAATAAGCTTGAAAGAGTAAAATAGGAAAAAAAAATGATACATATTAAGAAGCAGGCATAAGTTGGCACTCTAAATGGTAGCTATTTTTACTAATTAGTCATTACACCTAATAATAATAATTAGAGTAATGATTTCCTCTGAGACCAAGCTTGCACATTCATCAGTTGGAGGTGGCTGATGACTCATGGCTCCCATGCCGGAGAAAAGGGGGTTCAGGGCCCTCTTACTACAAGGTCTTCCCTCACCCACCTCCCTGATCCTCTACAACTGCACCCCCACCCAGTCCTGGTTCAGCCTCTCCCATCACCTCCCTCTCTCCATTCGCTGGAGTACAGACAGAGCTCCCACACCCACACAGAGGCTCGACTCCACTTCTTGTGGCAGAGGTGTTCTCCACAGAGTGTGGCAGTGACCATGGAGGTCATTGCCACCCCTCTCACAGTGAGAAGCATTGGGTGGGAGTCATATCTGTTCCCTCTGCATGGGTAGCAGAGAAGGTACTCCCAAAAGAGTTTCTAACTTCTGAACCGACCTGGATGTTATGGATTGAGAAAGGATGGGAGTTACAAATGAGTCTTTCTTCAACTATTTCAATGGTTGGGATTTAGCCCACAGAAAACCTTGAGATGAAACTGTAGAATCCTTTAGGGTTTGACAGGTTCAACCAAAAAGAAGTGAAGTTCTGCATTAAGGAAAAAGATACTGAAATTCCAAGTGAACTGCGTGACCTGAGTGTATCAGTCAACCTCTCTGAACTTGTGTCTTTGATCATAAAACAAGGAATGGGCATAGCTGGTGCCTGGGTCCCTGAAAGTTCTCAATTTTATGACATGATGACAATAGAGGCAGTTCTGGGAAGACAGTGGACTTGGACATTTTCTGTCCTTTGAGGGCATGCTGCCAAAATGTAATGGAGAATACAGGAAATGACAGGAGTTCTCCGTGGGGCTGACACTGGTCAGCATGACCCCCAGAGAGGACAAGTCATAGACTTCAGTGGATGGCTTCTAGAACAAAAGAAGCAGGTCCTGCACACTTCCTGTGACCCCCTCCCTTGCACCCATGTACCAACCGAGACCACTCGGTGTGAACTGACTGCTCTCTGCCAAAGACTGCTGTTGTTTCAGAAGGAAGCAGCTGTAAAATTGGCACCAAGGATCTGAGGGTCACCAAGATCATCCTGTCCCCATCGAGATGGCAGTTGAGGAACTATGTTCCAGGCAGAGGTGACAGCATGTGCAAAGGGCTGATGGTCAGCAGGAGGCATGGCCAGCAGGGCTATCTGCCTGGAACACAAAAGGGAATGTGGTAGAAGGTGCCGAGGCCTGGAGAAAGCCCAGAGGCCAGAGAGCTTGGGGTTTGACCTGTAGGCAGAGCTGAGCATACATGCACACATGTGCCCAGAGGGCACTTATTGAGTGAGTGCTACTATGTGTGGGATTGAGGGGCACAGGACTAACACTGTCCACTGCCTGCCCTGGGAAAGGACAGCCTCCATGAGGGTGTGGAGGAGAGGGCAGGAGAGATGGAGAACACACCGAGTGCACGAAGTTGACACAGCTGTCCGCTGTGCTCCTGGCTTCTACATCTGTGGACTCAAGCGACCACAGTGAAAAGATTGGGGGCACGTGCCTGTACTGAGCATGTGCAGACCAAACAATTCGAATACTGACTGTCTGTATGGCGCTTGCATTATATTAGGCGTCTTAAGTAATCCAGGAGGGTAGGAGCTGATTTGGTGCAAATCTGCATGTCATCCTCTGTTTGGGACCTGAGGATCCTGGGAATGGGGTTCCCATTCCCTACGGATCCCAAAGGATGGCTTTACTGTGATGGATGTGGAGGAAAATGAAGCAAGGAAGGATCACCAGATGCCAAAGGGTGTGGGTTGTAGGTGTCATCGAAGTGTTCAGGGGTTGTCTGTGAAGGGAGCATTTGGATAAATACTTGAAGGAAATGAGGGAGTGAACTAGGAGTGGGGTAATGTCAAGGGTCATGTGGCCAAGTCTCTTCCTTTGGCTTTGAGTGTGGAGGATGTGTTGGAAAGGGATGTTGAAATTGCCAACTAGCAATGTTGTTGGAAATTCAGGTGCCCCACCAATACAGGTAACAGGTGGCTTTGGGACCTGAGGTGATAGGAGAGACAGGTCTTGGATGACTCAAGCCAAAAGAGGAGGAAGAGACTCAATCTTTCTTGTGTCCAACCCAGACACTGAGTGTGTAGAGACTCTCCTCTGAGTCAGGATAAAGACTGGGGTTTGGAGAGAAGATGGCACCCCTGTGTTCAGAGGCGCTACAATAGCCACAGTCCATCAAGAGTAAAATGCTTGAGTAAATGGGGCCCACACTGCGATGGAAGCTATCTGGTTGTTTTTTAAAAATATTTTATTTATTTATTTTCAAGCAGAGAGATACAAAAGAGATAGATAGAGAGAGAGAGAGAGAGAGAGAGAGAGAGAGAGAGAGAGAGAGAGCACCAAGGCCACCACCTTGTGGGTCTGGCCTGTGTGGGTACTGGGGAATTGAACCGGGGGCCTTAGGCACTGGAGGCAAGTGCCTTAACCACTGAGCAATCTCTCCAGCCCAGCTATCTGGTCTTAAAAGGAAAGAGATTCTAACACAGGCTGCAAAACCCTGAGGACACTATACTAAGTGAAAGAAGGCGGCCTCTTAAGGATAAATATTGTATCATTTTACCTATGGGAGTTTCCTGGAGACAGAATGGAGAATGGTGGTTTACAGGGGCTGTAGGGTGGGGACGTGGAGAGCTCCTATTTAGCAGGCACAGAGTTTAGGTTTGGGAGGATGCACGGCTCTAGAGATGGATGACATTATACTAAAACAGCTAAGATGCTTACCAAAGTAGAGTTGTTGTGATGCCAGGGATTGAACCCAGGGCCTCACTCTGTCGCTGAGTTACACACTGAGGTACTTCACTGAGTCAGACAGCAAGTCCAACCAGACTTCCAAGCTTCTCATGCACCCCTTGCCTCTTACCCTGGTCTCTCTGTCTCTAGAAGGCATGCATCACCTGGAAAGTCACCTTGTACCTCTGGGCCTATTTTTTTCACCTGTAAAGTCTCATGGGGTTGGCAAGAGGATTGAATGGATCCATATTCTTTTCATGCCCAGAAGTGGATCCTGAACCCAGTTCCTGAACAAATCCTCACAGTGTGTTAGTTATTATTGATATTCTAATTCCAACACAGACTGGCTTAGGCAGAACCTTCCAAACCAAAAGTGAATCTGTGTTCCAGCACTTATGAGCTGTGTGACCTGGAGCAGATCCCTTCACCTCCTTGTACCTCAGCTTCTACTTGTTCACAGGGGCTGGGAATTTCTACCAGGTAGGGTTGGCAGTAGGACCCATATTCAAAGCCCCCAGGGCAGGGGCTGCAGGCCACAGTTGTCACTGTGTGAACATGGAGTCACAGATATGCAAGGAGAAAATAAGAACAGCGACATGACATCCTCATCATATGATCCTATCCACTTCCATGCCATGTTGCAAGCCGAAACAGGATCCACTGGTAGCTGACGTGTTTATGGAATCCTGACATGGTCTCTCTGCTGGCTTCAGGAATGTATCCAGATCTGATATATTTGTTTTGCAAAGGAGCTAAGTTCAGCCAGGTCTAAATAATGTTTCCTGAGCCTGAGTCACTGCCCTGATGTCTGGGCCCCATGCTGATGTCTGGTCATTGTCTGCAAAGAGCTAATAATGACCCAGGGGAGAAGAAAAATTATTGTCTCAGCAAATTGAACAGAAGTTGAGCAACCTGGTATAGCAGTTACCTTCTACTTGCTGACCCCAAACACCTGACCAAAACCAACATCTGGGATGAAAGGGTCTCAAAGAGAAGTTCCATCATGGCATGCCAGAGCAGAGGCTGGGCATCACATCTTGTTACATCAGCTGGAATGCAAGAGTAAACTGGCTCTGGTAAGGGGGCTTGGGCTATAAGACCTCAAGACCCACCTCAAAACAACACCCCTTCTCAAGCAAGACTTCATCTCCCAAATTTCTACCACCTGGGAACCAAGTATTCTAACATGAGACTATAGGGGACATCTCATTCAAACTACCACATCTGGCTTCTCCTCTGAACCCTAAAGCCTATATGCCAAGACACCTTGGACAAGCTATGTTCCACATCCAGAGTTCAGTTCTTAATCCCATACAGAATGAGGCTTTGAACTCGGGGTCTTTAAGCCCTGAAGCTCTTTCCTTTCCAAAAGCATTACTTTCTCCAGGGGAGCAGTCTGCAGGGCATGCCGTCATTGGGAGAAATTAGACTACATTTGCTGCTTTCTGCACTATCCCAACTGGGCCTTAGGACTTTATCTGTCAACCAGGGTGGGTTTGACCCCTACAATATGTGGGAACCCCAGCAGCAGAAAAAGGGAAGAGGCTGAGGTCAGGCAGACCCAAGGTTACTGAGAACTCAAAGGGGAACTAAGACCAGAGATAGAGGCCAGTGGGCCCCCTGAATGGCACATCCAGGAAAGCTGCAGGCTACAGGAACCCTGGGTGCCAGGAAGCATGCACTGCAGACACAGGTATCCTGAACTCTCAAGGGCTGTGGCAGACAGCCGCCAGACACAAAAGAATGCCTTAGGAAGTCAGACAGATTCTGAGCTAAAACCTCTGTTCACATCTTGGTCCTAGCCCTGGAGGAGGAGAGGAGGCAACCTGCTGTGTTTACTCCTGGGAACTTCCTGTGCGGAGGGTCTCTGCTCCCCTGGCCCAGGCCTCCCCTCCCTCTGCAGGACTATGGAGACAGTGTCTGGCTCTCTCATATTTGGATAGGCCTTCTGGCCCTCTCTTATCTCATGCCAAGGCACGGTCTTCCCAGCTCACATGGGACACTACACTGGTGCTTTCTGATCTCAAGCCAGAATTGAGTCAAATCCAGCAAAGCTGTGTTCGGATCCTGGGGATCATTGGTATGTGCACTGGCATAAGCATATCCTAGTCAAATGCTCAGTAACCAACAAAGTCGATTAACGCGGGCAGAGAAATTGCAGGTTATCATTCAACCGTGGCTGCCATCCATATGCATGAAACCCATGAACCTGACTCCCTTACAGAATCAGGGACAGCCTTTGAGAGACCAGTTTCAGAGAAAGAGGCTGTCACCCTCTCCCAGCCACCCCCATCCTCTTCCCTGTCAGCCCGAGTCAGTGTTGTCTAAGGTCTGTGGCAACAAAGAAAACCACCTTGGCTGTCTCCATGTCGGTGCTCATGAAGATTTTGACGGGCTTCTGCCACTTAGGAAACTGATCACATGTAGAAAGATTTGGCTTCAGTGAACATGTTGTGGCTGTGTATAGAAAAAAAGATACTGTTATCTCGAGAGCTTGCCTAAAACAACAGGCTTGTTCCTGAAACAGATGTTTTATGAAACCCACCATGACAGGCTGATCATCTCGAGCTGGATACAGGCCAGCACTTAGTCACCAGCCTCGCAAGGACACAAATGTCTCTGCTGGCTGCCCACTCACTGGCACCGGGCAGCAGGGCTTGCTGGGAGGTTCCCCGTGGCTCCTCCTTCTGGTGCTCTGAAGTTAAACAGTTTACAAGTCTGAGGGCTGAGACAGCAGCAGCCAACCAGGTATGTCTCCAGGGAGTCATTGCCAAGGTATCCACTCCAGAATGCTCGAGTTCAGTGCACCTGACTTTCATGCAGGGCCCACCATGCGCCAGGCCCCATCCTAGATAGTTTTTTACTTGCTTTATTGCAGAGTACAGCTATGTGGCCACTCATTTCAGACAAAAGATGGAGGTCTATAATTGCCTCTGTGAGTCACCACAGACAGGGGGCATGAAGCCACAGAAATGTATTCCCCCTGGTTCTAGAGCCAGAGTGTGAATCAGGTGCCATAGTCCATCCCAGTCCTACTGGCAGAAACTCTTTCTTTGCTTCTTTCAGCTTTGGGTTTGTTCCTGGGCTGTGGCAGCATGACTCCAGCCTCTGGCCTTTTCCTTGAACATTTCAGAATCAAAGTTCCCTTTTTTCCTTGTGCACCAGGAAGTACACCCGCCACTAGACTTAGGACCCCTCAAATCACAATGATCTCAAGACGTTAAATGTCTGCAAACTCATGGGTCTCGGGGATTAAGACTTGGACATTCTGGGAAGTGTCAAGTCCACCATAGTTCTCCAGCTGTTGTCTAGTTGTTTCTACAAGGTGATTCCCACAAGGTCAAACAGTAAGAAAGGGTTTCTTGGTGTAGACTGGAACCATTCAGGCGGAAGCCTCAATCAGGTACTTACGAGACACCAGGAGGCTGACCCTGCTGATATGGTCCCAAGATACAAACAGGACAAGAAGGACCACTGCTCTTAAGAGACCCATAGTTGGGGCTGGGAAGAAGGCTTAGTGGATAAAGGCGCTTGCTTGCAAAGCTTGCCAGCCCAGGTTCAATTCCCAAGCCACCCACATAAGCTGGATGCAAAAAATGGCACAAGTGTCTGGTGTTCATTTGCAGTGGCAAGAGGCCCTGTGCTACCCATGCATGCATGCACTTACACATGCACATGTGCAAGTATATGCAAATAATTAATTTTAACGAAGACATTTACATTTAATCCAGATACAGTGGTACATGCCTGTAATCCCAGAACTCAGGAAGAGAAGATAGGAGGATCACAAATTCAAGGCCAGCCTGGACTACATAGGAGCAGGACTTCACAAAAAGAAAAAAGAGAGAACAGTAGAACAAATGAACTTGTGTTGCGTAGGGAGGAGCTGGAAAAGTGGTTTTAAGCCTGTGCCCTTGTGTTAAGCTGTTCTGAACCCATAATCTATCTTTGCTATTTCTAAGCTGGATGACCTTGGACAGATTCGGTCACTCTGGCCTCACACACAGAGTATCTCATATGGAAAATGTAAATTATATGAGGAATAATAATAACTTCAAAGGGTCGTGGTAAGGATCAAATGAGAAAATGTGCTTCGAATGCAAGCATACATAAGCAAGAGCCCAGCCATCCGACCCTACAATGCCTCATGGTTTACCACCTCGCTCACTGCTTTCCACCTGCTGGGACTCCCCAGGATCAGAGCCCCACACACACTGGAAGAGGGACGGTAGCAGCCTTTGGATTAGTTCACAAGAAATCAGTGAGAAGAGGAGGAGGATGAGGAAGAGGAAGCCAATGCTGACTTCAGGGCTCTGAGCTTGGCTCGCTGGGCCCATGATGTTGCCAATAACAACAAGAAGCAGCAAGATGCAGGTTCCCAGGAACAAATTGTGTTCAACTCAGAATGTGGAGCTCACTGAGAGGCAAGTGAGACATATGGGTGGATTTGTCTGGCAGGTGTTAGACTTAGAAGGTGACTTTTAAAAGCCACAGGAAGCCAAAGAGTGAAGAAAATTAGGCATGTTAGGCAATTCCTATGAAGGCTCTTGGGTACAGAGAGCAATCTCAAAAAGGGAAAATGGATATAGGTGTCCATACTCATTG
Source organism: Zapus hudsonius (assembly GCA_004024765.1). Lineage (NCBI taxonomy): Eukaryota > Metazoa > Chordata > Mammalia > Rodentia > Dipodidae > Zapus > Zapus hudsonius. The sequence goes on from PVHP010014599.1 coordinate 36,494, forward strand.
GTTGGTGGTCCCACACTCAACCTTCTTGCCTGTACAATAGACACACTGGAACTGAGGAGATGGCTCAGAGGGTGAAGCACTTGCTCTGCATGTATGAGGTCCTGAGCTTGGGTCCCAGGACTCACAGAAAGCTAGACATGGTAGCACCCATGTACTGGGTGAAATAGTGCAGGTTTCTAATCCCAGTGCTCCTGCAGGGAAAAGAGAGTCAGAGAAAGAGAATCCTGAAAGCTCAAGGGTAAGCTAGCTTGGTGGACGCCGTGGCAAATAAGAGACTGCATCAGACAAGGTGGAGGCCAAAACTTATCCTCAAGGTTGTCCTCTGACCTCCACACACACTGCGGCACATGCATGCGTGTGTGCACGCACACTCGTGCACACACGTGTGCGCGCACACACCAAGATTTAAAAATTAGGCACATTGCTTTCTGCTCAGATGCTGCTCGGGTTGCATTGGACCAGATGGGAGGTGGTGCTCGGAGCCAAAGCCCAGCGGGAGGCGGGGTGTGTCAGCCACAGTTCCCCAAATACTGAGCATAGTGAGAGAGACACCTCTCTCCGTGTCATACATGAGGAAATAATTGGCCCTGACGATGGACTCTAAATTTGTTCATAATCACAAAGGATCTATTTGCATGATAAAACTGTACTTTTGCCAGTGTTGTGTTGTTGTGAAAACAGGTGGCAATCTTTCTCTCATGAACAGTGTGGAACATTTCTACTGTCCCTTGTCCCTGGACCACCGCTTCCCCCTTGCCTACCACATGTGTATGCTTGGCAGAATGGGTGGTTGGCAGGAGTCATTGCTATGGCAACCAAGGAAGACATGAGCTTTGACTTCAGCTTCTGCTAGTTAGTAGGGAAAATGCATGATGGAGTCGATGGGTTTCTTTGGGGGGTGCAGTGTGAAATCCCCATGCCACATTCCCATTGGCACGGAAACCTTGGGCTCCCAACCAGGTGAGTGATTTGGATGAATGTGTATCATGAGAAGTTACTGTTTTTAAAATGTCAAGATGCAGTCTTGGCCAATTCCACACTGATTCTTCAGACTGTCCCTTGCACCCTCGGGACTCTGGTCTGTGCATCTGCACATTTTGGGATTTTTAAGCTGTCTTGTGCTGAGGACGTGTCTGGCATCCTGTTCCATTTAGAGCTCACTATAACCCTGTGATTTGGCACTGTCATCATTTTGCAAATGAGGAAACTGATGCCCAGAGAGGTTAAGTACCTTCCCCAAGGACACTCTGCTGATAAGTGACAGTCCAGGCCTGCGTGATACAGAATGCCTCCAACTCTTGTGCTCTGCTGCCTTGTCTTAACCTTGTACTTGAACTCACACAGTGTCTCCAGAGTCTCCAGAGCCATCAGGGAGACCTCATCTAAAAAATGTACCAGGATAACTAAACATTTAATACTTCTGTGAGAAACACCATTGCACTCTGGATGTCTGTTCAGGGAATTGTACGGTGACAAGAGAAATTAAATACCTTAATGGATTTTGACAACAACTCTATGTTGGGGAATTCAAATTGCATAAAGAAAAAAGTTAGACTTTCTCTCCGGACATGATTGCTAATATGCATGCCTAATTTATTAGATGAATTTTTTAAACTAATTTTGCCAAGACCACAGTTCTTTGAAGAAAAAAATGCTATGGGCTGGAGGAAGCTGGGGATTTTCCTGGGGGAGGTGGTCTTGAGCTGAGCCTGTGTCCCTGATCACAGAGTGGGTATGCATCCAGTGGGGTGTGCGAGCACATACCTGTACCCCAACACTCGGGAGGCTGAGGCAGGAGAATCTCAAGCTTGAAGCATCGCTGAGCTACGGATCAAGAGTTTCTTTCTTTCTTTCTTTTTTTTTAAGACTTTCTTTTTCTCTCACACACATACAAAAATGTATCCAATTAAAGGCAACAGCTGTCACGGGTACCATGTTTCAGGCAGGAAATCAGCCCCTACACACCTCTAGGAGCTGGATTGTATGTAATCTGTGTTGATTTCACAGAATGAAAACCGAGACTGAGCAAAATACAATTTCCCTACAGCCATACAACTAATAAGGGTGGATCCGGAATAACTGTTATCTTATAGTCATGAATTAGAACTGTACTGCTTCTCTAGAGGTGTCTTTGCAGAGCCCGGCCCTGAACATAATGCCTGACGTTCACCCTGCCCTGTTGCGGGCCTTGAAGCTTTGTCACCCCAGATTTGTCTGTGTTAAGATACTTTGCTTACATAGTCATTTGCCAGCAGGTCTTTCTCACAACACC